>CAEFZP010005792.1:25000-295398 GCA_903064625.1 Mallotus villosus | reverse complement strand
GAGGAAATCTCAATCTGTCACAGTTACCTTGTTACGCAGCCCCAGGGAGGACACCCAGACGCAGTAGCGTGGATACTGTTACCGTGGATACTGCCTTTAAATCCCCAACAATAGACAAGTGGCCATTGATAGTACACCATTACAATTTAATGACTAAAATCAATATAGGGTACACTGTCGATCATAAAATCCATTCCGAAAGTGACGAGTCCTGGGACCTGAAGCCAGTGCGGCGAGCCTACATCACATCGTACAGCTACAGTTAAACAGGACATGTCATTTTTATCTCCATGTCTTTCTCCATTACCCTCAACCACACCTACACATCCGATGACACACTCTCTCCAGTCAGTCCGCCTCAGCATTAACTAAATCATCACACCCCAGATACCCAGGGAGGTCACGGGAGCATTATAAATCAAACCTGGATGTAATAATAATGGGAACAGATCGCTATCAGAGGGACGTTGCCGTGGTCCCCAGGATCCCCAGAGCCATCGTGCATGTCTGTGGTCATATATAAACACCTGTCCCTCAGAGGCTGCTGTGGGGGTTAGATGCTCCCCTGGTCTGTACGAGACCCATACTGTACCAGGCCTTACGCCCACTGCCAACTGCCTGTTACCCTGCTAACGCAGACCCTTCTCCCACACACCTCCTCTCTCCCCCTGACCCAGCCCCATGTTCCCTCAGCACCATAGGCCAGGCCCTCTCTCCCCTGACCAAGCCCCATGTTCCCTCAGCCCCCATAGGCCAAGCCCTCTCTCCTCCTGACCAAGCTCCATGTTCCCCCAGGCCCTCTCTCCTCCTGACCAAGCCCCACGTTCCCTCAGCCCCCATAGGCCAGGCCAAATGATGACATTACTCCAGTTATTACATTAACACCAACCCAACAGTGAATGTCATTGTTCCAACAGGGTCTGAGTAATGTGGTTTCCCCCTGGAGGACAGATGCACCCCTCACCTGTTTAAACATTTACACCTCCGCCTGGAACACACTCCTGGACCGAAACCCTCTCTCGCAACTGATCAAATCAAGACAAGGAAATTACTTTTATTGGAGGAACGATTGAATGTGAATGACCACAACAACAGGTTTAACACCCCGATCCATGAGGAATAGCTTTCGTACGGATTGAATTATCACAGAAACATCAAATAACACGAGGAAGACGTGCAGGAAATAGAAGCTGCTTCTGTTTCAAAGTCCATCGCTAGCACCAGTAGGATTTGGAAGAAAAAAAAACGAGGTTAAATCTGTTACGATACACTTTAAAACACTTGCTCAAGGTAACACTGATTCTTAGGGTAGGCCTAAGCCTAGTCCAGGGGTAGGCAACCCTGGTCCTAGAGAGCCGCTGTCCTGCATGTTTTAGATGTTTCCCTGCTCCAGCACACCTGATTCAAATGAATGGTCGTTACCCGGCTTCCACAGAGCTTGATAACAACCCGTTCATTTGAATCAGGTGTGCTGAGCAGGGGAAAACATCTAAAACATGCAGGACAGCGGCTCTCTAGGACCAGGGTTGCCTACCCCTGGCCTAGTCGCTCTAGGTGGTCCCTCTGTGCTGTTCACAGTGTGTCAACTGGACATCATCAGCCCACAGAACCAGGTTTGGAGGGCCTGAAGAGGGGGGAGAAACCCTGGACAGAGGTCCTAGAGGAAACCCTGGACAAAGGTCCTAGAGGAAACCCTGGACAGAGGTCCTAGAGGAAACCCTGGACAGAGGTCCTAGAGGAAACCCTGGACAGAGGGTCTAGAGGAAACCCTGGACAGAGGTCCTAGAGGAAACCCTGGACAGAGGTCCTAGAGGAAACCCTGGACAGAGGGTCTAGAGGAAACCCTGGACAGAGGTCCTAGAGGAAACCCTGGGACAGAGGTCCTAGAGGAAACCCTGGACAGAGGTCCTAGAGGGAAACCCTGGACAGAGGTCCTAGAGGAAACCCTGGACAGAGGTCCTAGAGGAAACCCTGGACAGAGGGTCCTAGAGGAAACCTGGACAGAGGTCCTAGAGGAAACCCTGGACAGAGGTCCTAGAGGAAACCCTGGACAGAGGGTCCTAGAGGGAAACCCTGGACAGAGGTCCTAGAGGAAACCCTGGACAGAGGTCCTAGAGGAAACCCTGGACAGAGGGTCTAGAGATCTGACGCCTGGTGGAGAGAGAGAAAAACGAAGAAAGAAAGCAGAAGGCTGGTGGAGGTAGGATGAGGGAGGGACTGAGGCTGGTGGTAGGATGAGGGAGACTGAGGCCTGGTGGGTAGGATGAGGGAGGACTGAGGCCTGGTGGTAGGATGAGGGAGGGGGGACTGAGGCATGGTGGTAGGATGAGGGAGGGGGGGGGACTGAGGCCTGGTGGTAGGATGAGGGAGGGGGGGGGACTGAGGCCTGGTGGTAGGATGAGGGAGAGGGGACTGAGGCCTGGTGGTAGGATGAGGGGAGAATGAGGCATGGTGGTAGGATGAGGGAGACTGAGGCCTGGTGGTAGGATGAGGGAGACTGAGGCCTGGTGGTAGGATGAGGGAGGGAGAGCGGGACTGAGGCTGGTGGTAGGATGAGGGAGACTGAGGCCTGGTGGTAGGATGAGGGAGGGAGACTGAGGCCTGGTGGTAGGATGAGGGAGACTGAGGTGGTGGTAGGATGAGGGAGGGGGGGAGGGACTGAGGCCTGGTGGTAGGATGAGGGAGACTGAGGCCTGGTGGTAGGATGAGGGAGGGGGGGGGGACTGAGGCCTGGTGGTAGGATGAGGGAGACTGAGGCCTGGTGGTAGGATGAGGGAGGGAGAGGGGACTGAGGCCTGGTGGTAGGATGAGGGAGGGGGGGGACTGAGGCCTGGTGGTAGGATGAGGGAGACTGAGGCTGGTGGGTAGGATGAGGGAGATGAGGCCTGGTGGTAGGATGAGGGAGACTGAGGCCTGGTGGTAGGATGAGGGAGAGGGGACTGAGGCACTGGTGGTAGGATGAGGGAGACTGAGGCCTGGTGGTAGGATGAGGGAGGGGGGGGGGACTGAGGCCTGGTGGTAGGATGAGGAGGGAGGGGGGGGACTGAGGCCTGGTGGTAGGATGAGGGAGGGGGGACTGAGGCCTGGTGGTAGGATGAGGGAGACTGAGGCCTGGTGGTAGGATGAGGGAGGGGGGGGGACTGGAGGCCTGGTGGTAGGATGAGGGAGAGAGACTGAGGCCTGGTGGTAGGATGAGGGAGGGGGGGGGACTGAGTGAGGCCTGGTGGTAGGATGAGGGAGGGGGGGACTGAGGCCTGGTGGTAGGATGAGGGAGACTGAGAATGAGGCCTGGTCCTAAGGGTCTCAAGTCGGGTTTGAGGCGAAGAGCTACCCTGAGCCTGGGCAGTCTGGCCTTATCACACACAGTCATGGAGACAGACAGCTACTTGGCATTGGGGGACAGGATTCTGCCAAAGACAAATCCATGCAGACTGGAGGGGTGTAGAGTTCACCCTCTCCTCTCTCTCTCTCTCTCTCTATGTCTCTCACCCTCCTAGCCATGAGTCATCATCACTCAGAGGTGTCCAGCCCGGGCGGGCAGGGAAGAGGGGCACAGCTGAGAGGGGGGGGCCTGTTGATCTGCTCAGAGATAACGCAGGATAAACGAGCAGCTGGACCAGGGCGGCTCCTCAGGGAGGTGGCCATGTTGTTTTATCAGAGCCATGGCCAAATCTTGGGCTGGGCCATTAGTTCATTGGTAAACATTCCGGAAAAATTCCGAACATTAAGGGGAGGAGGTGAAATAGACCGTAATTAGTTAAGTGTGGTAAAGACGTGAATTCCTTTATAAATGGGGCAGTGCAAACATGGCTGGGTCTCCCTGAGTGGGTCAGAACCATGGCTGGGTCTCCCTGAGAGGGTCAGGACCATGGCTGGGTCTCCCTGAGTGGGTCAGAACCATGGCTGGGTCTCCCTGAGTGGGTCAGAACCATGGCTGGGTCTTACTGAGAGGGTCAGAACCATGGCTGGGTCTCCCTGAGAGGGTCAGAACCATGGCTGGGTCTCCCTGAGTGGGTCAGAACCATGGCTGGGTCTCACTGAGAGGGTCAGGACCATGGCTGGGATCTCCCTGAGTGGGTCAGAACCATGGCTGGGTCTTACTGAGTGGGCCAGAACCATGGCTGGGTCTTACTGCTGGGCACCGAGGGGCACCGAGTAGGATGGGTCACACGGTGTGGGTCACACGGAAGCTGTGGCATTTTCATAAACTAGCTTTTCAGTCACACGTAGTGATTACACTGCACTGCCAAGACTGCAACCCACAGCATGACTTAAAAAGCCATGTTGGCATTTAATTTTCCAACTACACTCAATCAAACTATATTGTGATGAGTATATGTGTGTGTGTGTGTGTGTGTGTGTGTGTGTGTGTGTGTGGTGTGTGGTGTGTGTGTGGCCAGTGTGTGTGTGTGTGTGTGTGTGTGTGTGTGTGTGTGTGTGTGTGTGTGTGAGTGGGGGCGTTTTCCGCACAGTGTGTGTGTGTGTGTGCGTGTGTGTGTGTGTGTGTGGATTATCTCAATCTCTCAGATCCTGGCAGCCTGTTTGTCACCTCTCCAGAACTGACCTTCACTTTCATAACTACCTATTTCCTAGTACACCTCATCCCTCCCCTCGCTCTTCCCCCACAATCTCTCTCCCTCACTCATTCCTTCTCTCTAGTACCCAGTGCAGCCTTTGTCATTGATCGTTGATGCGATTGGCTGCCCACATGCTCAGTAATGGCCTGTCTGCTTGCTCAGATTAAACTGTCAGTTGTCATGGATTGATGTGTGGGCAGAAGTGGACTACACACCTGCCCTGCACAGCCCTGCCCTGTCATGCCCTGCTCTACCTTGCCCTTACTTGGCCAACCAGACCAGGCCACCAGGGCAATCAGGACACAGAGCAATGGGTCACCACCCCAACTCTCCAAGCTGCTTAAACAGGCAACTCTGCCCAGCTGCAAAGAGTCAGAGAGACAGACAGGCAGACAGACAGACATGAACAAAAGGGAAACGTAACGCGAAAAGAGAATATCTTAAGCTCAGTCTGTGTAATTCTGGTTAAAAGTACATGGGTGCAGCTCCCCAGTGGAGACATGAGTCCGTCTGTGCCGAGACAGACCTGAGTCTCCGGCCCACATGAGTCCGTCTGTGCCGAGACAGACCCGAGTCTCTGGCCAACATGAGACCTTCTGTGCCGAGACAGACCTGAGTCTCCGGCCCACACGAGCCCGTCTGTGCCGAGACAGACCCGAGTCTCCGGCCCACACGAGCCCGTCTGTGCCGAGACAGACCGAGTCTCCGGCCCACGAGCCCGTCTGTGCCGAGACAGACCGAGTCTCCAGCCCACATGAGCCCGTCTGTGCCGAGACAGACCGAGTCTCCACGAGCCCTGGCCAGACGACTCGGCCCATGGCCCGTGTTATTCTTGGCCGTCCCTCTGTTAAGTGTCAGCACAGTATCTCTTTACACTGATGAATGGGAAGTTTCCAGTCCATTCCGAAAGGCTTCGGACCCCCATTCAGACACTTCATCAAGGGGGGGACGGTCAGGAAAACAAGGTCTCCTCCGCCCAGCGTCCCTAAGGGGCCGTGGCTGCGGCTGGACAGGGGCTAAATTTAAACCCTGACCCTCAACGTGGGGAAAGCAGAGAGACGGAAAGAAGAGAAAGACAGAAAGAAAAGGACCAAGAAAGAAAGAAAGTGAGAGAGAAGAAGAGAGAGAGGATTTGTGTCTGGGTGTGTGAAAGAAAGAAAGAGAGAGGGAGAGGGAGAGAGAGACCGTGAGACGGAAAACGAGGAAGAGAGAGCTATGAGGGAAAGAGAAAGGTCTGTGTGAAACAGAGATAAATCGATTAGCCTGTCCACTGACCCGCTGAACACAGGGGGCCTCGTGGCCCCAGCCTAGTGGCCCCAGCCTCCCCCAGCCTGCCCCGGCCCTGACAGAGACGTCCAGGGCCCAGTCCTGGGGGCCCCTGGCTGCTCGCTCACTGGACATGACTGGAACAAGTGAAATCCTCCTATCAGGCTAAGCCCCTCAAGCAGAGAGACTGAACAACAAAGCTTTCCTCGACGCATCGCTGCTCTCCCCGACTCCAAACGAGGGAAGAGAGATAGATAAGGGGCTGGAGAGAAAGAGGCCCAGAGTCAGACTGGTGAGTGTGTGCCTCCTAAACTTGTACTGCATGCCTCTCCGACTCTACAGCTCCCAGACTCTGCACCTGCTCCGGATCCCGTTGTCACGGCGCTCTCCGTGTTGTCACGGCGCCCTCCGTCTTCCTAAACGGCCTCATTATCACTGGACTTCCCGTGTGATGGACCTCTGGAGGTGCACACCTTTCCTAGCCGTCTCATCAGCGAGGACATTGTCCCAGGTCACACAGGAGGGGGGGGTCACCACCAACGCTCCTCTTGTGCGTTAAAACAATATTTCTGCAGGGTCGGGGATGCTAACCTTAATCAAAACAGGACATCCTGCGGCGAGCCCCGCTCCCCGCTCCTGTTCCCCCCCTCGCCCCGCGGCTGCTTTGTTTTTGTGTTTGCTGAGGAGCCACAATCCCAGGAAGCACCGAGAGCTCCTCATCAAAGTGGGTAACGGGGGCTCTGGCCGCAGGAACATCGGAATGTGCGGCCGAAAGGAATCTCCACTGTCCTATTGTTCCAGCCCTTCCTCTGTCTCATCGCCCCGTCTCACGTCCAGCAGGTATGGAGCACTAATCAGCGCAGCATTCCTTTCAACAGGAACATTCTTTCCACACTGCGACCCCCGCTGACCAACAACAAACACGCAGACACACACACACACACACACCCCGCAGAACGAGGAAGTGATTCGGACACATCTTACGGGGGAACCAGAGGACCCGTGGGTTCTAGTCCCTCACACCTGAGACAGGCGGGACGCCCCCAAACGTTCACGTCTCGTTCCGTCCGGACATCGACCACTGAACATGGACAAGACAGGTGCCATCAGAAACAATCAGGTCCGTGTTCCAGAGTGACGTCGGCATGACGACCCTGCTTTGATCTGTCTCGTCCTGGGGGGTGAGAGGTCACGGCTTAATGAGGTTCAGTCTGAACAGTGAGACTCGGTGTGGCGGAGATGAAAGGTGTACAGGAGCCCCTGGCCACTCCCCCTCAGTCCTCCCTGGCCCCTCCCCCCCCCTGGCCCAGCAACAAATGGTCATGACCTGATCTCCCTTTCCTCCCCTGAGTTAATCATGAACAACGGATACACACACGCCCTGACACTGCCCCACCCCCCCCCCGCTCCGCAACACTGGAACACACTGTTATCAGCCTCACACACTGATTGTTGGATAATTCCTGTTTGTTGCATAGCAGCGTAAGGATAGGAAAGACTGCCAGGACAAACACGTACAGAATATTATCGCTGCCCCATAATGGAATGAATGAAGTGTCCACCTCAACACGTCCGTTCGGTTATTACTCAGGGGGAGTGGAAGTGTGTGTGTGTGTGGGGTGTGTGTGTGTGTGTGTGTGTGTGTGTGTGTGTGTGTGTGTGTGTGTGTGTGTGCGTGTGTGTGTGTGCGTGTTAGAACAACCAGGAGATCAGCTCTCCACCTGCTTCAGGAAACTGATTGAAGTGTGACATGACTGAAGTTCTGTGGTCAGCCACACCTTTCTTAGCAGCGGCAAGGAGCACAGACCTCATTGTGCTTTGCTTCGAGTAAAAACAGAGCAATGTGTCGCAAAAACATAACGTTTAACTTCAATATCGTGATCGGTTAAAACCTTTTACTGTAAGTTTTCTAACCCTATACAGTTGTTCAGTAAATAACACGTACGACATCCAGTAACAGACATGGTACTCAGTCCAGCACTCTCACATCCAGAATACAATTATGAATCTCTCTGTCCACCCCCCATGCCTGCCCTCTCACGCACTCTCACACAAACATAATCTACTGTATGAAAATATGCTTAGCTCACAAGTGCTGTGTGGATAATGACCTCAGCCTTGGCTGAACGGGAGGCTAGACTGAGGCCAGACTGCAAGCCCTTTGTATGGACTCCCTATCTCTAACTCCCTGACCTGTCGGAAGAAAGCAGAAATGACTTCTTATTTAGAAGGGGTAAGGTTAGCTCATTGTTCTGTATTGGTGCTGTGGTAAACATGCAGAGGTTCCCAGGCTTGAAGTGTGCCCTCGGTGTTCTCTGTTCCCACACTGTCTGAGCTGCAGCACCCACACCCACCCCCCAACCCCAACCCCACCCCCTCCCTGACCTTAACACTACAGTGCCACACAGCAAAATATCACAATAACAAAGGCTTATTTTTCAAACACAGTTACAATGTAGACATAAACTTAAAAAAGTGAATTCTCCATCACTTATCAGGTCCTTTTATAGAGCACAGATAAAGCCAGGGATGGGAGGCCCGCTCGATTCAGGGCTGGACACCAGGCACCAAAGCTCCTGTCATCCTTCAACAGTGTGACAGAATCACATAAACAAACTCTAACCTAGTCACCAGAACTGTGTTAACAGCCAAATATGTGGTAATAGACTCCTCAGTCATTAACACTAGAGACCTGATGAGAAGGCTGTGTGTTTGTTTGTGTGTGTGTGTGGTGTGTGTGTTTGTGTGTGTGTGTGTGTGGGGGGGGTGGGGGGGGGGCTCGTCCCAATGCAACACTTAGACAGTAGACACTCCAGCTTACAGGGGCGTTAATTGATGAAAGAGGTTGTATGAGAGTTGCTTAATACCCCAGGACCAACACACCTTACCATTTAATACCTACTATAGACAGCCCACACACTATCTTTTCTGAAGAGATATTTACAATCATTTCTGTCTCAAAAAAGATGTTTCTTATTTATTTAATACTACCTCATTATTTCATTATTTACATGTCAAATACTTTGTTATCCATTTCTCAAATACAAACTTGATACACCAGATAAAATAAACGGTTGACAGTAACATAGGTCGCATTAGTGACAACTTGGGTCGACTGAAACGGGGGAGAAAAGGTCCCGTGACTGTGCAAATTATAGATTGCTTACTTATGCACCTGACGAACATATGTTTATTTTTTAAACAAGCGAAGGAAACATAAAAACAGTGCTGCGCCAGGACAGTGGAACTTGTCCGTCTCCTTTCACTTGAATAGCTCCATTAACCTTTTATAAACGGTGCTATGCGCGGCTCTCTACGCAATGCGCTGTCTCCGAGAAGAATGCACTTAACATTCAAATCAGTGAGGAAAAATATTACGTTGCTTCCGTTATTTATAGGTTATAATCTACCTACCTAGTGCGATTATATTTTCGCACTTTCTTTGGTACAACATGGTTACATACCCGTTTACACAGTTCTGACAAGCACACATTGAAAACACGTGGTTTATGAGAAGTCTTTGGATTTTAATATTCAGTGATATTCAGAAGTTCACACCAGAGCGCTTTAGAACATTCTGTCTTTGACTCGTGATTTAGAAATCTTCCTCTTACATCTTGAATAAATAATACACTGCCCAAACTCTCCCCTCCCCTTTTTTAGATTGTATGGACTTCCAAAAATGCTTGAAAGAGCGGTCCAGATTTATATGTGACACAACCAAACACCAGTTTAAAAAATAAACTCACTCTCGCCCGCCTTCAATCTGGTTTGAATGTTTATGTTTGTGCAATGGTATCAAACGTTCAAGTCCCTAATATTGTCCGCATCTGGGCCTTTTGGCTTTAGGTTGCCAACCACAAAATCGTGTCAACATAGTTTCGAAAGAATTAATAGCCTACAGTCCATTAATTTGGACTGATTTCACCGCTTATGCCTATTTCTCCTTTTCTTTCTGCATGCGTGGTTTATACAGATAAGACTATCTAAATAGATCTTAGACAATATTAAGGAGTTCTGACAACATGGCGAGGCAACAAAAAAGTGGTAACATGGTTAGGCTTTATGAAGTTTGAAAACAGGCCTATAGTCTAGTAGCCTACAAATATATGAACAACAGGGGCTACATTCTTCAATAACATGTCCTTAAAACTGAGGTGTAGTGTACTTAAGACAATAGCCTACTAAGTGCCGGGAACATTGTTTAGACATGCTGCGCTCATAACCGTTATTTAGCCTGCAGTGAAATAATCTGCCTGTGTAGACAATTACACGTTTTTAATAATAATCCTAATTTAGGATAAACATAGTTTTACCAACTTTTGTTCAGCTGTCCTATTGATTCGGGTTGTAGGCCTTGTAATTGGCTACGATCAAAATAAAAAACAATTCGAAACCAATCGAACAGTCTCAGCAATCATGACGACTTTGATGATTAGCGTCCCGTTTTTGCAAGGTCAAAATCAGCAGGCTACACTTCACACCACCCCAAGATAATCTATAGGTTACGGGACACACTCAAACAACTTGTAGGTTATCCTTCAGTTGAGCTATTTTAATAGCCTACCTAAAATTGATTTAAATTGATTTGATCAATGGCAAAATACGTTTAGCTGATCTTCAGAACATTAGCGTCACTTAAGGATTAGACTAATTACATTTATTAGCCTATTCATTTATTCAACATCTTTAAGAAACATTTAACATAGCCTGCGGTTCTGTACAACGACTAATAAAACGACAGATGAAAGTCTATTAGCCTACAACATAATAGCCTACAATGCACTGTATACAGAACATAAATGTGACACACCGCACGTAGCCTACCCAGCAAGCAGTAATTTCAAATCTCCTTTATTGCCATTTCTGACAAACGCGCTATAATAGTACCTGTATATATTTTATTGTCAGTCCCTGCTTTAGCATCTTTCGTTCCCGTAGTCTGTATGAGCGAACCTGCCTTTTCAAAGTTGCTTCTACAAATTACAGTGGCCAGACGAAGTGCGTGCAACCACAGCATAGACAAGACGGAGGCTAGTCCAACGCTACAGCGCCCACTACATGCAACATAGTTAGGCTACGTTAGATAATAGTTCGGTATAAAGTTAGGCTCCGCCGTCCGCGCAACTACTTTCAAAGTTAGGCGACTAACAAGGACAATTTAATTTTTGTTATACTTTTCTGAACGGACCGGGTTGTCAGCTTCAATATGCAAACCCTGAACCAACATGTCCTTAACTCATCGCAAGTGTACATTTCAATTGATATAAATGGCAACTGTAGGCTATATTGCTATACTGTTTCTAGATGCAAACACACTGCTACCTGCGGTATAAAATACACACGTACAAGATGGCAGTTTCAAAAGGCAAAGAAAGGGATTTTGCACCTACTCGTGGCCAGTTTCCTTGCCCTGCCCTTGGACCTCATGATGCTAGTCTTTCGGCGTGGGTTTGTTTGATTTTTGCTTGGATGTTTTCCTCGTTTTTCTTTTTTCTGTGTCCTTTTCTCTGTGTTTCTCAATCCAGTCTCGCTATCTCTCCAGCATTGTCAGTTTGGACACCTTCGCACATGCGCATAGCGAAACTGCCACCACCGCCAAAAAGTTTGGAACGATTTATCACTTGATATTAGCCTACTGGTCTTGTCAGACTGCAGTTGCACATAGATCCCTTCATATTCAAAGATTACTGGCTCAAGAAACGAGACGTCACGGTCCTTACCTTCGGAGAGACGCAAACTGAAATTAAAATGAAAACATTCTAGGACTTTTAACATTGCTACATTTCGTATTGAAATGTAGTTACGTGTACAATTCTATTGTAAGCTTATGAACAATGTTGTGCTTGCTTTTTTCTATTTGAGACCTCCCGAATTGAAATAATTGATAACTGTACCCCTCCACCCCCTTCACATAGCCTGCACACACACACGCGCGCACACACACACACTCACAGCCTACTAGAGCGCGTGGGACTAACAGTGCTAAGGCTTTTCAGATGCTGGTGGCAATTATATGAGAATTATTTTTATATCGGCTCTTGTGCTTTGTTTCCAACACCGGACTGGCCTAGCCACAGAACACGTGCTATAAAACGGTGGGCTAAAGCCCACTGTAATATAGCCTAAGTGTCACAATTCACAAATTGATAGGTTACAGTAGGCTACTAACAATTTAAATAATACAAATATTTGTAATTGATAGTCCTACACAACAGCATTGCGCGTAAGAGTCTAAATCCTTATTTTTATATTTTCATTTCAAATGACACCTGCTCAAAACGTTGCTTGACTTTTAACGACAAGAAGTGTCGGAACTGTCAATGAATTGAAACAATATAATTAAGTTAATTGCTCATTAATTGGATATGCATGAGGTAATGTTGACCTACAACCTGAACCCTTTAATGAACTTTGTGAACTCAATTTATCGATTCCAAATGATCATCGAAATGAGACATTGAGACTCTAATGAATAGCCTACATAAGTTACCTTCCCATTTAATTTACCAAGTCGATGCAGGTTCTCAGTTTATTGTAGTTTACCTCAGCCTACCTTAGTCTATCTCGAAAGTAGGCTAATGACAACATGTTACTATGTATGTAGAGGGCCCTGGTTGCACAGAAGTAGCGCGCGAAGCAGAAAAGCTAAATTTCGAATCTACAGCTGAAGGTAGCGCGCTCAATTAAGTTAAATGGGAACAGAGATGTATTGTTTGAATGGTACGAGATCACTTTCAAATCCATAAACTACTATAATTTGATACCATGGTGACGCCTAGAGATCTGGACAACCCCGTGGGGATTGTAATGATAAATAAAAAATAATTGGGTTCAGGACCCTTAAAGTAACCTAGTTAAATTATTATCACATCAAAATAGGTCAAGCAAGTCCGTGCCTGGATCTGATGTTAACCTAATTAGATCCTAAATGTTTAATAATTGGCCATTGCTAACATTTTCAGAAAACAAGAAAAAACGACGTGTTGTGCCCATGCAATGGTTCGATGAAGAGAAGGCTTTGTATACAGAAGGTGGTTTAGAGGTTAAAATAAAAACATAATTTGTAGCATATAGGTGCCAGAATAAAAGTGAAAAGAAAGCCTCGGGCTCGAGGAAATTACGGTGCGCCCGTGTGACCCTTTGAGCAAGGTAATCAATCAAGTGATCAACAGGAATATTTATCAATGCTGCAGAAAGACATTATCAAAAAATACAAGAGACTGGAAAAAATAATACACTAACTTATAACATAGAGCATTATGCATAGTCCTTTAACAAATGTGGCTATGAAGCTTAATTGTTTTAATTCTTATGATAATCTTTGATGAAACAATGACAATTGGCAAACACATATAGATGCAATTATTTAACAGCAATAATTATAACAATAATAAAAGTGTAATCATAAGAAAATAATTAGAATATTAAAAACAAGCAATTGTGTTGTAATAATGTATTACAACATGGTAACAAAATGCATAAAACAATAACAAACTAGAATATTTGACACTATAATTATTTCTTCAAATATAGAAAATACAATAGAATATGAAAAGACCATTTGACATTTGACAATATCATCACGTCAAATATTTTAAATCCATATCAGATGTAATTTTGCAAATAGGCAAAAACTTTGTCAAAATGTCCTTCTATTCTACCTCGCCAGTCCTTCATACTCAGAACAGAGGTGTTAAGCTTCTATACCTGCTGTTTATACCCCAGTACACAGTGCCCCTTTGTGGAGAAATATAACAGTTTAGCCTTTACTCTTGCATACGGGGAATGGTTCTGCAGCATACAATCCTGTCCTGTCGTTTCACATTCCATCAAAGCTCATGAACAATACTGAACTAACTGACTAATTCTAAAATATGAAACAAATAAAAAGCATAGACTTAAGGTATAGGCTATAGGTAGATCTTCAAAAATAAATTAAGATTCAAGCCAAAGAAACGATCACAAACTCTCAAAATAAGAATGATGCTATACGTTTCATCAGATCGTCTATTAGACCAGCCCAGAGATTTTGATTGCGTTTCGTCCGGTTCTAATTCTCATAAAAGTTGGAATACACTAAAAATAAAGAACACAGTCTATACATGTGAGGAACCAACATCACCGTTACAAAATATTCACAGTAAAATAATAATTGCACGTGCTTTTGCTGAAAATCAACATTTTATACAGTTGGTAATGAAAAGACTGATAAGTATAACATCAAGCAATGACAAGAACTGTGATATTAATACTGCGCAGCTCTAACGCTCAGAAATAAACACAACAATGACATTATAGCGCCATCTAGTGTTCAAACGACACTACTACTCCCACTGCAGGAATGAAAAGACGGACGTTTGAATGACAAACGTCTTCCAGGCAGCCAAAGTGCATTTTAACAGAAGCTCTCTGAGAACTCTTAATCTCCTCTCTCCAGCGGACAGCAACATTTATAGTCTTGATGGGGCTGGGCTGTCTAGTCACCTTCATTACCTCTGAGCCCTGATGTCATGATGGGGCTGGGCTGTCTAGTCACCTTCATTACCTCTTGAGCCCTGATGCATGTTACACTACCGGAGATACAGAGCCGTGCTCGTCCGTTCTGATTTTACATTTCTGTAGTCCAGAGGTGTCAAACCCTGGTCCTCGAGGGCCGCTGTCCTGCATGTTTTAGATGTTTCCCTGCTTCAACACACCTGATTCGAATGAATGGTCGTTATAACAACCTTTTTAATTGAATCAGGTGTGTTGGAGCAGGGAAACATCTAAAACATGCAGGACAGCGGCCCTCGAGGACCAGGGTTTGACACCCCTGCTGTAGTCGCTTCAACAAACATTTGACGACTAATCAATGTGAAACTTAATCAGGTTTATTTATTTGTGCTTCCAGTAAAGCCAGACCATGGTTTGTTTTGTAACCAATTTCTGATGTAAATAGTTTAAATAGGTTTTTAAATGTGACGTATTTTAACCTGTGTACTTGCAAATCGTATACTAAGCTGCAGTCAACATTGTTTGTAAAGCTGTGCAATTCAGCCCCCTCGGCTGCAATACTGCTTGTATTCTCGTGGAATAAATAAACCAGTCTACTACTACTACAACATGTGTTTCCCGGTTGAAGTCCGGTAAATAGTTCAGAGGTGCTGTGCATTTTGAATAAGACGTTAATGTTGAGTGACAGTTTGTGAAAAGAAATAAACAAAATGAACGACCGTTCAACTAAACTTAAGATTTCACAAGAATACATTGTGTATCGTGATAAAATTCTGTAAACATTTTAACACTATGCTTTGTGTGTATGTTTCATGACAGTGATATTGGTCCTACAGAGTTTGGAGAGAAAAAAGCCTCAATGTAAGCTCTTTCAGTGGTAATATATTTTTGACAGACTTGTTGACGCATTAGAGAGAAGTCACCTTCAAAGCACAGAAAGGACGTGTGGTGGTGAATACATAGATGTATCCTGAAAGTTTAAAACCCAAGATCTCAACCCTGACAAGATCTCAACCCCTCAATAAACTTGCCGTGGATGTGTCCATGAGTCTTGGTAAATAGGCTTTTAACAAATAAAATAACCTTATAGTACAGTATTAGAGTAGGACATTTTAACACCCTCTAAAAGCCCTATTCATCTGCATCACAGGTGGTGGATGAAAAACATATGCAATGAGTATGAACATCAGCAATTTGTCTCCTCTCAAATATGATGATACCCAGGTAGTGATTGAATGGATCTCGTTAAGTCAGATGGCTGAGCTGTTAGGGAATCGGGCTAGTAATCAGAAGGTTGTTGGTTCGATTCCCGGACGTGCAAAATAACATTGTGTCCTTAGGCAAGGCACGTTAGCCTACTTGCCTCGGGGAATGTCCCTGTACTTACTGTAAGTCACTCTGGATAAGAGCGCCTGCTAAATGACTAAATGTAAACGTTAAGGAGAGGAAGGGAACAACAGTTTAAAGCACCCAAGGTGACTCACTACCAAGGTTGCCCCGATCACTGTTCGTGTTGGGCTGGACTGGGTCTTATCCATCATTACCATATGGGCCTTGCTATGGAAGCAAATCAGTGCCATAATGTTTTGAATTTTAAAAGGAATCGAATACTTAATATTGACATTTAAACAACACTGAATTGTCATCTGAATTCAGTGTAAAATAAAATTCAGGTTGCTCAAATTCGAGCCAAAAAAATTCGACCCTCAAAAATATAAGCCGAAAATGTTCCAGCTGAAAAAATTAGAGCCCAAAAAAATGTTGTCTATCAAATTCGACCCCAAAAATTTAGAGTTGAAAAAAATCAGATTTTTAACATCCCGGATATCAAAGACAGGTAGAGCAATCGAGCATCCTGAGCAGCTCCAATCCAGGGGCTTGAGGAGGGAGCGCTGCAGTTGGATAGGTCAGAAGTTGGTTCGATTGCATTGATGCTCGATTGCTCTACCTGTCCTTGATAAGCTAGACATTTTTAGGGTCGAATTTGAAAGGCAAACATTTTTGAGGGTCGAATTTTATAGGCTCAAATTTTTTCAGCTGAAAAATTTTCGGCTCTAATTTGATAGGGTCGAATTTTTTAGCCTCGAATTTGAGCAACCTGAATTTTATTTTACATTGAAATATATGCAGATGAGAATTCAGTGTTTTAAAATCCAAAACATTATGGCACTGATTTGCTTCCATATCCAAGCGACTAATAGTATGTACAGGGACAGTACAGTAAGGTGAAGTGCCTTGCCCAAGGACACATTTTGCACGGCGGGGAATCGAACCAACAACCTACTGATTAATAGCCTGACTCCCTCACTGTTCAGCCGTATTTATAGGTAATTCTGCTGTTAGGCAGCTTTAGACTGAGTCTGTATTGCCACTAGAGGGCGCAGAGAAGAAGGCTGGCTGTTGTGGCTCTGCTCTGGAAGGACCTGACTATGTGTTTGATGTGTCTGTGGTGTGTGTGGCTTGATGTGTCTGTGGTGTGTGTGGCTTGATGTGTCTGTAGCGTGTTTGGTGTGGCTTGATGTGTCTGTAGTGTGTTTGGTGTGGCTTGATGTGTCTGTGGTGTGTGTTTGGTGTGGCTTGATGTGTCTGTAGTGTGTTTGGTGTGGCTTGATGTGTCTGTGGTGTGTGTGGCTTGATGTGTCTGTGGTGTGTGTTTGGTGTGGCTTGATGTGTCTGTAGTGTGTTTGGTGTGGCTTGATGTGTCTGTGGTGTGTCTGGCTTGATGTGTCTGTGGTGTGTGTTTGGTGTGGCTTGATGTTTGGTGTGTGGCCTGCCTTAATGTGTCTGGCGTGTGTGTTTGGTGTGTGGCGTGGCTTGATGTGTGTGTGGTGTATGGCATGGTGTGATGCGTCTTTAGTGTGTGTTTGGTGTGTGGCATGCCTTGATGTGTCTGTGGTGTGTGTGTGACAGAAGGTTGAACAAATATTTTGGAAACAAAGTTATGTAAAAACAAAAAAAACAAAAGAGGTTTGGAACGGTTGAAAGAATATTTCCAAAAAAAGTGCCGCCAGGATGTGATCTAGTGTAACCAGGACGTGATCTAGTGTAACCAGGATGTGATCTAGTGTAACCTGATCTAGTGTAACCAGGATGTGATCTAGTGTAACCAGGATGTGATCCAGTGTAACCAGGACGTGATCTAGTGTAACCAGGACGTGATCTAGTGTAACCAGGATGTGATCTAGTGTAACCAGGACGTGATCTAGTGTAACCAGGATGTGATCTAGTGTAACCAGGATGTGATCTAGTGTAACCAGGATGTGATCTAGCCAGGCTGTGATCTGCTACTGGCAGCTGCTGAATCTGGACTGCAGCCTCCATGGTCATTATGGAGCGCTTGTCCATGACCTAGAATGCTCTGTGTCCTGAGCTGCAGTTTACGTCAGTTGTTTACACATTGGTTTTGAGAGTACTATGGTGCAGTTCACCACCTCGCCCTCTAGGGGTGCTCTAGATTGTCACATTTCAGTTCAAGTTTAGAGCTACCACAAAAAGCTTGCAAAATAGATTACAGTCCCTTTTGTTTACAGTAATGGCTGGACTTGGAAATAACATCCAAGTGAAGTGATGGGAAAATGTAAGCAGATTGTCCCCTTATCCATCTGTGTCCAGTGTCGTCATCATCTTTTCCACCGTAGAGTGTTATATACACCTATGATATGCATGTGTAAGAGAAGAGATGGACAGATTGTGTATGTATGTTGGGGTTAATTGAATTTGTGGGTGGAGTAGATGATGTCATAAAGGGAAGGCGGGGGTGTCCTGTCCTTGAATTTGGAGTAAGTAATGTGTCTAATGGCCTAGACAGACAACCTAATCTGCAGCTCTCTCTCTCAGACACACACATACACACTGCAGCTGTCCTCTCTCTCTCTCACACACACACACAGTCACACACACACACACACACACAGTCTATGTGTGCTGCAGTAAGGAGGGGAAACCCAGAACGTGGAGTCAATAGAGTGTGTAGGAGGGAAGAGGAGAGAGGAGGAGAGAGGAGAGAGAAGAAGCGAGGAGAGGAGAGACGAGAGGAGAGACTGATGGCGTAGCGAGGTAGATGTATAGCTCGGACGATGTCTCTCCTCTTCTGCCATTCTATCGTCTCTCGCTCTTCTCTCTGCTCTTTCTCTCTTCTTTCTCTTCTGTCTCTCTCTACTTGCTCTCTTCTCTCCTCTTTTTCTCTTCTCTCCTCTTCTCCCCTCTTTTCCTCTTCTCTCCTCGTCTCTACTGCTCTTCTCTCTTCTCTAGCTTCTCCTCTTCTCTGCTCTTCTCTTTCTTCGCTCTCCTGCTTGGATGGAGGAAAGAAAGACAACTGGATCAGATGAGTCAGTGGCAAGGCATGGCTGTTGTGAGAAAAGGAGTGAGATAAGAAGCAGGCAGTTGATGTGTATATGCCCATATACTGAACGTGTGCATGTATATGTGTGCAATGTTAAGCACAGCAGACCATGTCTGGCTGTGCAAAATCATCTGCCACACGCAGCAAACCGGTTGTCACGGTGATGGACTGTCGGAAACGAGGTCACTTCCACTCCAAAACCTCCCTCCCTCCCTCCCTTAGCGACGTGCTCAGAGCTGTCCTTGGTCCTGATATACTGTGTGTGGTGCTGAGAGACAGAGAGACAGAGAGATAGAGAGAGCGAGTAGAGAGAGAGAGAGATAGAGAGATGAGGAGAGAGAGAGACGGAGAGAGAGAGAGAGTGAGAGAGAGACGGAGCATAGAGAGAGAGAGATGTATATCAGAGGGAGAGAGAAGACGGGGGAGAGAAGACGTCGAGTGAGAGATATAGTTAGGGATAGCGGCAAGAGGGAGATTTGCAGTGTAGAGATGATAGGAGGTAGGAACAAACACACACATGGTCTGTCGTGTGTGCCGCTCGGAACCGGGGATTATGCTCCTGTGTATCCCGAGGCTGCCGGAGAGAGATAGAGACGCGTAGGAGCAACACGTCACCTTCAGACCAGAGGACCAGGCAACACCTCCAACCCTGACGCAGGGTGTATCCGCATGTCAGAGAGGGCTCTGTGTGTGTGTGTGTGTGTGTGTGTGTGGGGAGAAAGCATGTGTTTGAGGAGGAACAGCAGAAGGAGAGCCACCGGAGAGGAGCGGGATGCTGTTAGGGGTCGCTGTGGCAGCACTGCAGCCATTTCTAGAGGCGACTCGAGGATGTGTGCGTGAACGGGGGGTGTGTGTGTGTGTGCGCACGCGAGAGAGAGAGAGAGAGAGAGAGAGAGAGAGAGAGAGAGAGAGAGAGAGAGCGCTCCGGAGTTTGTGTGAGCGGTTCTGAGGCGGCGCGAAAGCGAGGGGATCCGCTCTGTCGCCATCTCCTTCCTGTCCAGCTCGCCCACCCAACTGCGATGTGTGGGGGGGGTGTTTTTTCTGTCGCCAGACGACGAGACTTGCTCAGACAAAGATGGCCAGCACACTCCGCCCGTCCTTCGTCGTGCCTGCCACCGTTTCCGTCAGCACAGAGCTGGACTCGCTCATCCTCAGTCAGGCTCTGCTTCAGGAGGTGCTCTCTGACGGCTGCATGTGGAATCGACTGAACAAAAGCTTGTAGCTTCCTCCTCCGCTTCCATAAAACGTCAGCTCGTAATTACCCCCACCCCCTCTGGCTCACCGCCAGTCTTCTTTTCAGTCTACCTGTTCTGCATTTCTTTCCCGTTAGTCTGTGTGGTCTTGTCCTGCCCTGTCATGGGTTCTTCCTTTCTGCTGGGTTTCATCTGGTTATATTATAGTATAAGCATGTATTAATACGTAAACCTTTAAACAACCTCGCCCCATCCGTACTCCCCGTCCCTACTACGCTCGCCACCCCCCCTACCCACCCTTGACAACCACATCGAACCCCGTACCCTATTACGCTCCCCCTTGCCCCGTTGATTACCCAGGCTGCCCTCCGCCCTCGGTTGGAACCCTTTACCCCTTCACACGCACTTTTGCCAGCGAGAGACCCTCCGCCTGTCCCCGTCGGGTGTCCCCTAGCAAGAGCTGGCCTCTGCCCTAGCCTTTAGCTTCGCCATTCACCCCCTTCCCTTTTTTGGCCCTTAACCAGTAGATTACTGGCCGCCCACGTGATACGTTAGCACGGTCGTTAGTGGGCCCACGACCTCGCCTACGGGCCGAGCTCGCACCGCCCCCTATTGGACTGCTGTCCCCTCCACCCCCTACTTTTGCCAGATCGCCGATCCATCAAAACCTAACTTATTACCCCCCGTCATCCCGACATGGCACGCGCTCTCCCCTCCCTCCACCTTTGGGGCCCAGTTTTACCCTTCCCTGGTACTCACGCCATAACCAGTAACCGCTTGTCCTCGCGCCGGGGTTCCGTCCCCGGCCTAGCTCCCTTTGTTCTCACACTTTGTTCCCTTGTCCCTTACGCCCCCCCGAACCTTTAGGCGAAGGACACGGCAGACCCTCTCCCGTGATTGTCATCACAACTGCGCCATCCCATACAACCCGTAACGAGCCTGCCACCATTTGCACCCCGTCTGGATTGGTAGCCTCCCTCATGATACCACTCCAAAGCAACTTGGCTCCCACATACCCGTAAGCGTTGATCCCTCTGGTCCTCCCCAGAAGCGCTCACGCCTCCCTACCGCTGGGATGCCCTCGATCATGAGCCGAGGGCCTGCCCGTCCCTATATCGCCCGTTATGCATCCGTACACGGGAGCCTCCTACACCCTCGGGCGAACGCTGGATAGACTGCACGCCGCATCCCATCTCGCCTGGCACAAGACGGCCTTCTAAGTGGCAGCGCAATGGAGGTTGGAATTATCCTGATGCACCTGGAGACATCACATCCCCTGGATTGTAGCGTCCGTTACCATTTAAATTATTACCCCCGGGAACCGCATGGGGCGGCATCCCCGTAATAATGCATAGCCGCTTCCAGGAGACAGTAAGGCCGCAGGTCAAACAGGCCATTAAGAAGTCCTTCCAGCAGTTTTCCCCAGTCTGCCACGGTGAGTTGCTCAGCCTACCCTTCAACGGCCCTCTTTTGCAGCCCTCAATGCAAATTACCGCCATAACGCCTTATACAGGTCGCGCTAGACCCGACTGGTGTCGGCACCCCATCCCCCATCACTACTTTCCACTTTCCGCATAACGGTTCACAAAGCCGTACACCATGCCTGCACGTGACACTGCTTTACCCGGGTGAATCGCTCCCAACCCGGACGAACCGTCCGCAGCCACAAACCCTTCCACAGAGACCCACGTGTGGTGCGCCTGGCCTGGAGGGCGAAAGATGACCAGTGGGAGGGAGCCCACACTTGACTACTTCCCATACCCTTCGCGCGCATTTGTTTTTGAAAGAATCCGTGGGTTAGCGTTAAACCTCCCTAACCGGCGATCGGTGGAGCGGTTAGGTTTGTGGTAATGATGAATGCGTAGTGGGGTGGGGTTCTTCCTGATGTGGCCGGCATTCTCTATACCTAAATACAATGTCCATGTGAAGCAATGTTTCTCTTCTACTGATCATGCTTCTCTAGTACACACGTTCGATTGGTTGTGTTCCATCCATTTCACCGGTGCTCCTCAAAACAATTCACCATCACTGTAACATCAACCAAAGAAGGGGGGAAGAAGGTAAAGGTGGGGGGGGAAAGGAGCCCCGTCCATATTACTGTGGGATTTGATTTCCCATTTGATCTGATTTCACATTGTTAACTACCTTTACTGCGTTTTACTATCATTCAACATTGTTACTTACTTCATAACTACTACTGACATTTACTACTCTCCTTACTTTATCTGCTTACTTTCCTGTACTACTTTCCTGTAAGACTACTACTCTGCGTTCATCTCGACTGCGTTCTTGTTAAGTTAGAGTAGAGTAAGTCCATTTAAATTTTAAATATTATTTTACATTTTAAAAAAAAACCAGAAAGCCCTCTCTTCACTCCCTCTCCCTCTCCCCCTCTCCCCCTCCCCCCCCATTTTTTCCCCCCCCTCCTCTTTTCTCCCCTTCCTCCCACCCCCCACCTTTCCCCCTCCCCCTCCTCTCCCCCCCATTTAAACAATTTACAAATAAATAAAAAAAAATTACTAAAATTCCACTATATACGCCTCAGCATGCTGTTATAGAACTGTGCTGTTACTACTGTGGTTTATGGATGGTGCTACTTACTGGTAAAAACAATAAGAAACGGTGGTGTTTATAGTGTATTGTATGCACTGACAGAACAAGAACAGGATCAACTACACTCAACTGCAAGAGAGGAATTTCCATTCTGGTTCTCTCTGCGCGAGGCGGGACAAATGTGTCTCAAACGATGAAGTAGGAACTGAACTCTTATGAACTCCCCCTCCCCCCTCTCTGCATTATTTCATTCACTCACTCTTCACCTTCACTCGCCTGCGAGAATGGCCTGTTTGTTTTTGCCGGTGCTGTTGCCTGGATAACAGCTCTGCTCTCTTCGTCCTCTACTTTTCTCCACCTTCTCTCTCTTCCCCGTTTCTCGCCGTTCTTTCCATTTCCCCATACCTCCCTTTCCATTTTTAGAAAGCAGGGAAAGCTGGCTGTGGAGTGCGTTGAGATAACAACAAAAAGGCCCCTGAGCCTCGCCGTTTGCTGTCTTCGTTATGTATGTTGGCTTTTGATATCCCTTCCCTTTCCTCCCCTGAAAAATGGAGAGGAGCAAACTGACCTGTGCTTAGAGCAAATGAAAACACGACAGAGATGAATGAAAAGACATGATATGATGATATGAGAACGCTATTCGATTGCATGCGACCTAACACCGGGGTCTGATTCTGTATACACATACATACACCCACCCACACACCCACACACATTACACTCCACAGCACACACACCCACACACACACAGCACAACACACACCCACACACTACCCTCTCCCCTTCTTCATCTACCCAAACTCAACTCATCACCACACTCAGAGACAGGAGGGGTGCGGGACTGTTAGGGTTCAGACTAAAGAGAGGCGTGTTCACGCAGCGGCGCACAAAAAATTTTTTGGGAGATGGGTCAGATGGAGAACGCCCTGTCCTGTCAAACTCTGAGGACAAGCACACTCGATGGTGTTCCTGAAGAGGCTGTGTGATCCCCTACCCTGCCACTGCTTCAAATAAGGATGCAGAGGAGAGAGAGAACGAGAGAGCGAGAGGAGAGAGAAGAGAGATCCGAGAGAGACAGATTGAGACGAGAGACGGAGAGCGGAGAGAGAGAGAGAGCGCAGCAAGAGGGAGAGAGCAGGGGAGACGAGAGATGAGAGAGAGAAAGAGGAGAGAGAGAGAGAGAGAGAGAGAGAGAGAGAGAGAGAGACGAGAGAGAGTGAGAGCAAGAGGGAGCAGCAAGAGGGCAGGAGGGGAGCAAGAGGAGAGAGAGAGAGGGAGAGAGAGAGAGACGAGAGAGCAGAGAGAGTGAGACGAGAAGAGAGAGAGAGAGAGCGCAGCAAGAGGGAGCAAGAGGGAGCAAGAGAGCGAGAGACGAGAGAGAGCGAGAGAGAGGGAGAGACGAGAGAGAGAGACCGAGGAGAGAGAGATGAGGGGAGAGCGAGAGATGTTAAGGATGAGTAGAGATGCGAAGAGAGCGCAAGATCGAGAGAGAGAGAGCAGAGAGGAGAGGCGAAAGAGGGATGAGAGACGATCCGAGCAGAGAGCGAGAAGAGCGAGAGCGGCATGATGTAAATGTCTCTAGCATCATGGATGTAACTGCAGCTGAGGAGTGGCTGCTCGTCCAATCAGAGCTCTCCATGGTCTCTAGTGTAGCTAACAGGATGATAACCTGCCTCCCTCAAGTCACCCACGACACAATGAGTACTCACTCTCTGCTGCTCTCGTTTCATCTGTTGAACACACGTCACATCTGGCACTGTTCCTAATGAACAGACATTTATTGGTGACACACACACACACACACAAAATGATTTCCTTCTACACAGACGGTGATGTTATCTCAAATAGTGCTGGCCATGTTGCTCTTAACCAGAGAGGTTATTTAACCAATATTATCTTGCTAGCCACCTTCTCATGTGGTCACCACAACCAGCAAAAATACATACATTGTGGTTAGCTTAACCCAGTGTAATCACAAGAACTTCAGAGGAATCTCATTGGCAAGCATAACCTATATTTTCTCCCATATATGAGTCAGGTGGCTTAGCGGTTAGGGAATCTGGTTCGATTCCCGGCTGTGATAAATGACGTTGTGTCCTTGGGCAAGGCACTTCACCCTACTTGCCTCAGGAGAGAATGTCTGTAAATCGTTCTGGATAAGAGCGTCTGCTAAATTACTAAATGTAATATATAGCCTATGTATTTATTTCCCACCCTAACTGCTCTCTGTGTGCACTACATACACAAGCTCTGTGTCAAAATGTGCATCTTGTTCCCAAAAGCGTTGCTTGTATCGTCTGGTTCCGTTGCACGGTTTATGCATAATAATTATTATATAATTATTATTGGCTAAAGGTTAAGCTAACGGTAGCTAACCAGCTAGCCACAGTCACAAACGTCGCGACGTCACAAAACCTGCGCGCGATTACCAACAGTAGAACATCAGTTCAGTAGCTTGTTAGCTTCTGGGAGGATAGCTACAACACACATAAAGCTGTAAAAACGCCACAGGGACAGGCGAGCCAGGGTGATAAACATCAAGTTACTTACCGGTCCGGGGGGGTCATTGTCTGGAGCTAGGAGCAAAACGGAGCACAGCCGGCTTCTCCAGTTTCTGTCGCTGATAATCCAGTTCTCCAATTAAGCACCGCATGTGTCGGCTGGTAGCGGCTAGCTAGCAACCAGTTAGCTAATACGTTGTCAGCTTTGTTTCCCCTGTATTTGCGCTGTTGAGCTAATATTGTGATGAAACTGATACATTATTAAGCAATAAACCACGAGAGGGGCATCAAATGATAATAAATTCAGTAGAGCGATGCCAATATCCGAACGATGGAGATAATAGAACTGGGCGCGAGCCGCGTGATAGTTCTCTGCTTATAGCGCGTATATCTGGTCACATGACCCCGAGTCTTCAAACAATAATGATCTTTCGATGGCTCTTCTGCATACAGAAATCACAAGATCGGAAAATGAATTTGTTTTTGTCAATCTTTACTAATTTCCGTTTGATAGTCAGTGATTATTTCATTAGAACTTTTGTTGTCTAGCCCTTCAATCATTCAGCAAAATGTAATTTATTGGCTAAAGGATGGTTAGACTACAGTTGGTCTATAAATAAGTGGCCTGACATTGTCAACATTCTGTAGTCTGACTGATCGTGTTGTTGTCCCCATTCAAAATATGAACACACAGAGACATCACAAACATTCAGTGGCTTAATTAGACCCAGTTATCCTGGACAAACATGTAATGTTCTTCATTTATTGTCAACACACAGTCAAGTGTAAGTAGTTTTGGAAATTCTAGGCTATAGGACGCAAGCACACCTCACAATTTCCCCAGAAATTGTAGCCTCTTTAGTTTTGTACTCTTCATGCAAATTCTACACAAATCTAAAGTCAAACTGCTTTGCATGTTCTTTACAAGTCCTTTATATGTGATGCCTACTTCTCCTATCCCTAACATTGTTAGTATTGACTGGACTATTCCTGTTATCTTCTGATTGCAGAGCTTTCTACTCAATGCCTTTGAGGAACAATGAACACCAACAAGGACGAGGCCTCTTTCAGCAGGTTTTTCCAGTATGTGGAGGACAGTGGACTCAGGGCGTATGACGGCCTGGTCATCCAGAACGCGTCGGACATCGCCCGTGGAAAGCGACCGTGTGAGAAATGAGACCAACTGGGGCCTACCTTCAGGAAAAAACATGAGAAGAAGAGGAGGCAGGAAGAAGCCATAAAGAGGTAGGACAAGAAATGATCTCCACGGTTCTTCTTCTTACCAACGTCTTATATTGTGTAGTATTACAAGGCTTACACAGTGGTCAAAATTAAAAACACACAATGAAGAACTATTTAAACAGAACGGTCTTAATAAGAAGTCTCCGTGTTAGCTAGGACGGAATTCTCGGCTATGGAACTCTCCGGCGTCTGAGATGTTTGGATAGGGAAGAGATACAACTACAGGAAAATACAATGCTGGAGATGGTTTGCTTCGGTTTTATTTATCCCCTTGTGATGTGTATGTCGATTGGTGTGAATATGCTGGAGCACCATATGAATAACCGGGCCGGGATGGGAATAGTTCAGAGGTGAGCGTTTGACTGTAAATTAAAAAATCCCAGACTCCACACAAATTGCTCACTCTCCACCGCTTTCCTAGTCACACACCCCCACATTTCTTCCTCTCGCGTTGCCTAGGCTCCCCCTACTCTCCCCCCCTTCTACCCGTCTCTCTATTCTCTCAAGCTGCATAAGCTCCCCCCTCCTACCCCGTCTCTCTCTTCTCTCACGTGCATAGGCTCCTCCTTCCCTACCCGTCTCTCTCTCTTCTCTCATGTGCGTAGGCTCCTCCCCCTCATACCGGTCTCCTCTCGTCTCTCACGTCATTCTTTCTTAGATCCCTGTGAACACCGCTGTTGTTTTGTGGGTGTTTTGTGTGTGGTGTTCCCCAACACACCCCCCACCCCCCCACCCCCCCCCCCCCCCCCCCCCCCCCAACACCCCCCCCCACCCCCCCCACCCCCCCCCCCCCCCCCCCCCCCCCCCCCCCCACACCCACCCCCCCCCCACCCCCCCCCCCCCCCCCCCCCCCCCCCCCACCACCCCCCCCCCCCCCCCACCCCCCCCCCCCCCCCCACCACCCCCCCACCCCCCCCCGCCCCCACCCACCCCCCCCCCCCCCCCCCCCACCCCCCCCCACCCACCCCCCCCCCCCCCCCCCCCCGCACACCCCCCCCCCCCCCCCCCCCCCCCCCCCCCCCCCGCAACCCCCACCCCACCACCCCCCCCCCCCCCCCCACCCCCCACACCCCCCCCCCCCCCCCCCCCCCCCCGCCCCACCCCCCCCCCCCCCCCCCCCCCCCCCCGCCCCGCCCCCCCCCCCACCCCCCCCCACCCTCTTACCCCCTTCAACCACACTGGCTCACTGTCAAAACGACTGCAGAACTGAAACGTGAAGCTGTCTTGACAGCAAGCACAACGCATGCTGAGCTAGTGCTGACCTCTGCTCTCCTCCCAACCTCCCCTCACTCTCTCCCCTCCTCACTCTCTCCCCTTCCTCACTTCTCTCCCCTTCCTCACTCTCTCCCCTTCCTCACCTCTCTCCCTTCCTCACTATCTCCCCTTCCTCACTCTCCTCCCCTTCCTCACTCTCTCCCCTTCCTCCACTCTCTCCCCTTCCTCTCCCTGTCCTCTCTCTTTTTCTGCTCTCCTCTCTGGCACAGAAGTGGCCCTTCAGTCTCTAATGGGATAAATGAGATTCACTCTACAGGATGATGCAGGCTTGGTCATGGATTTATTACACCTCTGTTGCCTAGAAAAGGATCAGAAGTTAATGGGGGTTTCTGATCAAGCAACTTCACTTCAATTCTGAAAACACCTCAATTGGGTGAGAGATTGAGGATGATGAGAAGATCGAGTAAAGGAAAGCCTGCCAAGTCAAGTGATCTCAAATCAGAAATACATTTGCTGCTCATGTATATTGAAGAACATTTTTATAATATAACTAATTTAATGTATGGTTTTGCTAAATGACATATGTCATTTTGTCTCATGGGCCAGTATCACTGTGTATCTGTGAGCAGAACTGTAATTGGCCAAAGAACCATAATGGAATGAGCTGTGAATACATTAGACATTTGGACAGGATGGAGGAAGAAAACCTGTTAGTGACCACAAACTGTAGTTTTGTCTGTGATTCAGGTGTGTTTGTGTGCATCAGTATGTATGTCAGGCTGGTATGTGACAGGCTGGACCAATGCTATTTCTGGAACATTATCCCTGGATACCAGCCTTGTCGTCTGCTACTAACACACTGTTCCGCTTCAGCCCAAACTGTCAGCCCTCTCTCTCTCTCTCTCTCTCTCTCTCTCTCTCTCTTTCTTTCTTTCTTTCTGTCTTTCTCTGTTTCTCTATCTCTTGTGTCTCACTCTCTGTTTCTCTGTCTGCATCTCTCTCTCGCTCTGTGCCCCCCCTCTCTTGTTCTCCTTTCTTCTGTCTTTCTTTCTCGTCGTCTCTCTCCGGTTTCTCTGTTTCTCTCAGTCTCTCAGTCTCTCTCTCTCTCTCCTCTCTCTCTCTCTCTATCTCATCTCTCTCTCTCCTCTTATCACCAGCATACATATTAACATGAACATTAATACATCATTCACATTGTTCATACGGTCTTAAACATTAAGTTTAGTGGGGTGGGGTTGGGTGGGTGGATGGGGTTGGATGGGGTTGGGTGGGGTTGGATGGGGTTGGATGGGGTTGGATGGGTTGGGTGGGGTTGGATGGGGTTGGGAGTTGGGGACACAAGCAGTAAGAGGAAGCTGCTGCCAGTTACTGAGCTGATAATCAGCCCTGGGGTGGAATTAAGCACTTCCATTCAGAGTGCCCATGCAGACAAGCCATAGGATGCAGATATTTAGGTCACATGGATTTACTGCTAGCATTTACTGTAGTGCTTTGCTATGTGGCTGTGTTCTGTCTGTATCCCTGAGCATTGTTACCACTGGCTTTGTCAGTCCTCAGCCATAGGATTAAGAGACTTAGGTAGCATGTTGTGCACGTTTTGATGTATGTACGGTTCTGTGATCTCAGCTGAATGTCCTGAACACCTGAACCAGAGAACTAACTCCCGTTGACAGACATTGAGTAATCCGTCTGTGTGTTGTGTGTGTGTGTGAACATGCAGGCAGTTTGCGTCGTCGTGTGTGAACATGCAGGCAGTTGCGTCGTCGTGTGTGAACATGCAGGCAGTTGCGTCGTTGTTCTGTGTTTCAGGCAGCTACGTGACCTTGATGTGTGCGCCTGCTTATGTTTGTTCTTTTTATTTTGTCCCCGGCACCCTCGTTACCTCCCTAACCCTTTCAGGCATCTCCCATGATGCTCTCTGCTCTCTGCCAGGCTGCGGCGAGGCAGTGTGACCCCAGACTCGTGTCACCGTGCTTATTTCACTGTGTGTGCTGTGAGCTCGGACAGGCCTGCTTGCTGCAGTCCAGTTGTCAGAACTAGGACCTGTTCGTCAAGATGAACCCAGCCTTGGGCAGGGTTAGGGTTCCATCATGCTGTGTTCAGTTTATGAACTGGGGGATGACCCTATGAAACACCCCCAGGTCACCCCCCACAGACAGACAGTCCAGCAGAACCGACCAATGAAATGATCAGGATGTTTCCTTTAAGCTAGCGCTAAGATCCATAGAAGCCCAACAGGGAGAGGTGTGATTCCCCACAAACATCAATCAATAGATGCACTCCATTTAACACACCTTGGGTGCCGTACTGCTGCCGACTAATTGGTAATGAGGGTATTTCAGAGTCAAGATTAAATGTATTATCCCACAGGGGAAATAGTACACATCCTGTTTCATGGCAGCATCACTGTGGCTTCTGAAGAGTGGTTGTGTGTTGCACATGACGTGCGTGCGTGTGTCTGTGTGTGTGTGTGTGTGTGTGTGTGTGGGGGAGTTCATGAATGTGTTTCCAAGTGTTCATGCGCATGTGTAAACGTCGATGTTTTCTGATTGGATGTAGTAGTCCTTGCGTGGTTTGTGGTTTGTGGCCACATGTCTCTGAATGGTTGTTAGGTAATAAGCCCAGGAGGGCAGTGTGTCTGCAGCTGTACAGCTCAGATCATTAACAGATAACCATTCCACTCAGTCTATTAGCTGGGCTCCCCCAGGGCTGTCACCTGACCAATCACAGCCTGCGCTTACACAGACCACGCCCTGACAGAGGTAACCATGGAGAACTGAGGTTCACATTAAGATGAGTACTTGTTTGTGTGTGTTTACTGTTTTGATGGAGGTTTCCTGGTGATCTAGCATGCAGTGGATGACTGTGGGAACAACAGGCCACATTCTGAGTTCTAATGCTCTAATTAGGATTCTAATTACCTTAAGAGCAGGACAGGTGTAGGTGTATTCGTAGTTAGATGAATAGTGATTTTAGTTGCAGGTAGATGATATCTAGTTTTTTTCGTCCCTTAGCCCAACTTTTGATTATCAATCAAACAGCCTCTTGTTCCTAGTGGAGGTTTTAACTACAACTGGAGAAAATCCCAATCATATGGTTCAAACCAAACATAATGATTGGATGGCATTTGGACTGAATGCAATGTGATTGGACGGCCCTACTTGTCTGTCTGTCTGTCTGTCTGTCTGTCTGTCTACCTCCTGGAAGTACTCAGACGAGGTAGAGTGGCTTTCAAGGGAGCGGGTGGCATATTTAGGTTGGAATCCTTTCAAACTCAAGCCACAAATACTAGCTTCATAAAACGTACCTACCCTGCCTTTAAGAGCCTGTGGTTGTCTGTGGTCGTGCCATGTTTCCCCTCCTCCTCACAGTGTGTGTGTGTCCTGGCAGGATCGGGGAGGATGTGGCCCGAGCGACAGAGGGAGGAGGCTACGCGGGGAAGCACTTCAGGATGGGCTTCATGACCATGCCAGCTCCCCAGGACAGGATGCCCTCATCCTGTGGCCAAGGGTTCACCGTGCGCTCTCAGTCTCTCCACTCTGTAGGGGCCGGAGACGAGGACGGGAGCTCCGCCTCCCGCAGGCAGCCCCCGCCCAAGCCCAGGAGAGACCCCAACACCAAGCTCAGCATCTCCTCCGAGACGGTCAACAGCGGCTCCGTCCCCAATAAACTAGACCAACTCGATGGTGAGTGTGTGAGGGAGTGTGAGGGACGGCGATGATCACACTGTTCGGATCTGGTGGTCGTACGTTTACATGTTGTCATTTAGCAACAGACGCTTTATCCAGAGCGAATTACAGTAAGTACAGGGACATTCCCCCCCGAGGCAAGTAGGGTAAAGTGGCTTGCCCAAGGACACAACGTCATTTTGCACGGCGGGAATCGAACCGGCAACCTTCAGATTACATACAGGGAACACAATGAGGTGTAACTGTGTGTGTCTGTGTGGGATTTTCATCTCCACCTTCAATAATGAATGATTCCATCACAGCATCGGCTAGCGTAACGGCAGTGAAAGTCGTATGTATACATAGATATTTTACACACGTACACATTTACACAGACGTACAGATCCCGCGGGCTCTCCACCACAGTGGGGGATGGGAAGAGTAGAAGCATAACTCTGCACTCCCTCGAGTTCGGTACGACAATATACACCCCAAAGCTTTCAGCTTGCTTCCTGACTAGAGTGCAGCACATGCATTACATATAAAGCCTTTTATGGGATCCGTCACTTGAGCTCCAGACAGATGACATCATAACGGTTCCAGACAGATGACATCATAACGTGTGACTGTGTCTCCCAGGTTCCAAGTCCCGCCCCTTCAGCGAGGAGTACAAGAGGATCCCTCCTCCCAAGCCCAAGAGGAACCCCAACACTCAGCTCAGCACCTCGTTCGACGAGTCCTACATCAGGAACCACGGCAACAAGATGTCCTCCAAGAGGGAGAAGTCTTTCTCCCAGAACCAAAGCCCCGCCCAGGACACGGACGAGGACGAGCCCGTTTACATCCAGATGGTGGGCAACATCCTGCGGGACCTGAAGAGCGAAGAGGATGACGACCAGGGTGAGTCTGTGTACGAGGAGATGAAGTACCCCATGTTCGATGACTTGGTGCAGGACTCCAGGTGGGAGCAGGGGGGCAGTGTCACCCCCTCCATCCTGGACATGGAGCCCGGACACTCCTACACCCCCCGCGGTTCCTTCTGTGACATCCCCGCTCCCTTCCCCAACCTGCTGACTCACCGTCCCCCGTTGCTGGTCTTCCCCCCCGCCCCCGTCAAATGCTCCCCCAACTCGGACGAGTCTCCCCTTACCCCTCTGGATGTCGGCAAACTGCTCATGCAGGACAACATTGTCTTGAAGCCTGGGGCCTCGCCCCCCACTACAGAGGCTCCTCCCTCCTCCTCACACCACCGGAAGGCAGAAAGGGAGAGAGACAGAGAGAGGGAGAGGGACAGAGAGAGAGAGACACACACCATCACCACCTCTGGACGCTCCTCAGCCCCGCCCCTGCCCTCCAACCTGTACAAGTCTTCTGCGTTGGTCCACGGCTACCCACGCAGTCACTCGGCCTGCCCGTCCCCCGTCAGCATGGGGCGCTCTCTCACCCCCCTCAGCCTGAAGCACCCGCCCCCGTACGAGGCTGTGATGACGGGCAGCATGCCCCGCAGCGCCTCCTCCGTGGCCCACGCCGCCAAGGCGTCCTCGGGCCAGGAGGGAGGGGGCAAGCTCAGCGGCTCCATGCAGAACGTGTCGAGGACACGCACGCCCACCAGCCCTCTGGATGAGCTCACCAACCTGCTCAGCAGTGGCAGGAGCATGATGAAGAAGCCGCCGGCCGGGAGGAAGGCCAAGGACTCTGCAGACTGTGAGTACTGAGTTACATGACATTGACCGTTCACAGACATCCCAAGTCTCCCGGAGGTCCGGGAGCTGGTTGTAGAGTTAAATCAACCCTCCTAATTTTCGCCCGGGGGGGGGGTGGGGGGTGTGGGGTGGTGTCGAAGGAACCACCTCCCGGAATTGAGTCTCTGCAGGTTGGGATGTCTGCGTTCATGACATAACACATTATGAATCATTCATTTAAAACTAATATATTAATCTGAAGTGCCATACACAGTTCATGAAATAACAGAAGATAGCAGAAGATCGAGGATCAGAAGTCCATACATGTATAGCAAAGCGTTGTTCAGGGTAAAGGAACGTTCCTGTCCTATTGACCAGTCTCAGAGCAAAGTAACCACATCTCAGATGTGCTTATAATGTGCGTTGTGATGTGCAAATAAATAATGCATTGAGAAAATACAGCAGAATAACAAGGAAGTGTGTAGTTCCAACAGTATTGATTGGTCACGGTCAAGGAGTCTGTATTTACTAGCCACATCACAAAGTGACCACATCTAAGCTAGCAGGTACGGTAAACAAAAATAATACCAACAATATCAACGACATGTGAGATTGTCACGTTTTTTGAATGGTTGAATGAAATAAATGAGTGGATTCAAAAACTGCATTTCAATAGTGCGTAACTCAGCCTACACACAGCCTGTTCCAGCAAAGGAAAGGGAGGTCGATTTCAGAAGAGATTAGATAGTGACCCAGATTTTTTCCGAACCTCCTCCGCTTTACCGTAGGCTGCTACGGCAGTACCGCGTCACTGATTTATGTTAGAAGTTTACATCCACACGTGGTCTGAATGTTCGGATGCAGATTGTCAGAATAAATCAGAGACAACGCGAAAGAGACCAAACCATTACAATACAGTTTGAACTGTGCACTTCTGATCCTTGATTATACTTAGGCTACTAAAAGCACAATTTGCATGTCGCTTTGGATAAAAGCATCTGCTAAATGACTAAAATGTGAATATTAAATATTAAAACTTCGCAAAACGCATTCGATTTAGTCCCTTTGCGTTTAGACGATTACGTTTGGTACAAAAGGGAGAAAAGATAAACTACTCTTTATTGGATGAACTTGCATACTTTTACCATGGACTAAACAGAGAAGAAATATATCCATGTTTTACTTCTCCCATTCACAAACTTTGCTGCTCGGTTAGCTTGCCAGCTATTGAACTTTAGTATTTTGATGTAATTATATGAGATGGCAAGTCAGGCATCGGCCAGCTGTTCATATCTGGCATTAACATGCGTCTTGGTGATCGATCACATGCGGACAACTCAGTCCAGGTAGTCGGCAGGCCTACAGGTGTAAATGTGAAAGCACTCCAGACGAATTGAGGACGCGTTGAGATCCGATCGCTAAGACCACATTCTGAAGAAAAAAAGGGGCCACATTATTGTAGCACTGTGTACGTGATTGTGTCCCGTGGGATGCTCGGTAGCTTTCCTAGGTCAGTAGGCTTATTAATTTACCGTAGCGGGGTAGTATTCTCGCTCAGCATTGTGACAGTGTGTTAGCTTAATGATGTAGCAGCTGATTTACTAGAGCCTGTGCCTAGCACTGTCTGCTTCCTTTTGACATAGCCTACTAAGGACCAGTGTGACTACACCTCAATAGGAAGCGGAGCACACAATCCATGTTCACTCAAGCACATCGATAACATGGTAGTTGTAAGGCAAAGTAGTAGTTAATACCTCCAACCTTCACTGCATATTCTGTCCTTCCGTTTGCTTGTGGCTTGTAAAATTGCTGTTAATTCAGCAGGATAGCAGTGCAGACACGGGGACATGTCTGACTGTCCACTTAGCTGGGACAAGGCCTAACCTGACCAGGAACCAAATGTCCTCACAGCCCTTGGTCCGTCAACTTGCCTGTCAACTGCTTCATACTCAAGAAGGTTATTACAGATCATACACTTGCAAGCAAAAAATAATTGAAAAGCTTTCATCTGCTAGCAAAGCAATTTCCTTAATGCGTGGAGTGCATGAAGTGTGATGAATACGAGGGCTAATGGGCCTATGAGAGCAGCACACAGATCGGCGCAGCGGTCGACAGGAAAGGAGTGATGAGGAGGACGAGGGGAAAATATACTTTATGAGCATTGAAAAGGAAGGATGAGGAAGTGATGTATCAGTCTGGGCCACAACCAATGAATGCAGACCTGTTAGACTGGGTTCAATATAGGAAGATCCCTGAGATTGTAGTATTTCTAGTCTTACATTTAGTCATTTAGCAGGGACATTCCCCCGAGGCAAGTAGGGTGATGCCTTGCCCAAGGACACAACGTTTTTTCACAGCTGGGAATCAAACCGGCAACCTTCTGATTAGTAGCCCCGATTCCTTAACCGTTCAGCCACCTGACTCCTGAGTCTTGACACGGCATGGATGATTTTAAATACTATCTACGCCTGTATTTCTTCTCTTTTGTTTGTTATTGAAAACAACGAGGCATCCTTTTAACTGAAACCCACCAGAAGCATTTTCTGGTCTCCACCCTCTTCAAACACTGATGTGATCAGTCATACAGTGACACCTTGTGGCCAAACTGTCCTTATCAAAATGCCACAGTCATAGTACGGTATTTCATGCTGAAGGGGACGAAATTTTATTAAAATGCTTGATATTCATACCTGAGACTCAGTGGATTGTCACAGCAACTACCTCTTTCAATAGGATCCCACTATTGCACTTCAACAGTTGGCAAACTTCTGTCTTTTGTTGATCTTCGCGGTAGCTATTTCTAAGGTCAGAAATCTGAATCAGAATCAGAAAGGGATTTATTGGCCATAAAGTTTGCACAGACAAGGAATTTGCTTTGGCAGGAAGGTGCATACAATAAACATATAGTAACCTTAAATTTAAATATGTGGACTATCTATACTAAATATCTATACTATATATATATACTATCTATACTAAAGTGGAATTAGAATTAAAAGAAAATATAAGTTGCCTAATTTACAATATAACAATACAAAAAATACTAATATGACAAAAAATACAAATGTACAAGATGCAGTAATGTAGTGCAGAAAGCAATGTGTTTAGAGCAGGAAGTTATTAAAGTCATTAAAAGTCAGTGTGAACCCTTGGCCTTGTTGAAGAGGCCAACAGCGGAAGGGAAGAAACAGTTTTTGTGGCGTCTGTGAGGTATGCAACGCACGCCATGACACAGTAACAACCGCATGCGTTGGCAGGCCCTGCAGGGGAGGCCCGCTCCAGGAGCCACAGCTCAGAGCCCCTCAGCAGACACGAGACCAAGGAGCGGGGCCACAGCTCAGAGCCCCTCAGCAGGCACGAGAGCAAGGAACGGGGGGCCCCAGCACGGAGGAACCAGGGACGACCACCACGAGTGGGACGGACAATCATCCGCCAAGACCGCCACGTCCAATCGGATCGGTCGATCCTCCGTCAGTCCCACCATGATGCTGGGGGGCGGGGCTTCCGGTAATACTCATATTATACGTTGGGGGCGTTTCGATCCTGTGCTGTATTGTTGTAGATGTTTCCCTGCTTCAGCACACCTGATTCACAATGAACGGATTGTTATCAAGCTCTGTGGAAGCCTGGTAACGACCATTCATGGTGAATCAGGTGTGCTGGAGCAGGGAAACATCTACAACATACAGGACAGCGGACCCTGAGGACCGTGATTGAACACCCCTGCCATACATACTTTATGATAATCACCCAAACCCATGAAATTGCCGGCGGCAACCATACGTACTACAGGGAGGGACATCTACAAAGGCGATTGACAGGTAGAACATGTGCCCGTTTGTTCCCAGCAGAGCCCAAGGTGGTGTGTAAGCTGGGCCGCTCAGCCTCCACTTCGGGGGTACCCTCTCCTGGAGGAACGCCTCAACGCCAGCCTTCAGAGCCCTACGCCGGTCTCTGCCAGGTACTGCCACGCACCGCTGAATGAAAGAGCAAGAGAGCGAGCGTGTGGAACCCCGTCTGTCCGTATTTATGTGTCGTCCACCCCCACCCACCTGCCTCACCACCCTCCCCCCCCCATCACCAGTATTCCGTCCTTCCTTGTCACCTGCTACTGGTGTTTTTGTTTTGTCTTGTGTGCATCGTGACGGATGCATTCTGCTTGGTGTGTGTTTTGTGTCTGTATGTTCTCAAGCTGCTGCTTCACAATACAGACATGGAACCTCTCTGAGGACAACCAGGGAAGCCTCACGTTTCAATAAAACATGCTTTAAAACGGGTGCAATACTCTGGGACGAGTAACAGCTCGTTTCCATGAATTAATTACTGAGTTTCAACTGAGTGGATGAGGTAGCCGAGGACTCTGTATGGTACAGGATGCGTGTCGAACTGAATGTAAATCTGCACAGTCGGCTCATAGCAACTGTTGTTCTGCACGTCGCCGTGGCGACGAGGCTGTGGACGGCTGTCTATTTCATTAGATAAGAAAAATTGAAAGTTTGTTTTTGTCTAATATTATTTGTGTGAGCCATGCTAGCAATTTCAAAATAACTACCAATTTAATTTGAGTCGAATCATTTAATAATATCTCCCTACACGCTGAGTTAAGTATTCCGTTTATGCCCTTATCTTCTGAATTTGATTAAGAACATAAAATGAAGCCGCAAACATTTCCTAGCATGACTAGCCGTTCTCTCTATAGCTTACTGGGCTCCTGTTAGCTCTGCTTGGCCCGTCTACCTACCGTTGGAATTTCAGGAGCTAGCTATGGCAGTGCACTGAAGCGCTTATACCATGACGCACATGGTATAGTGAAATCTATACCATAATGCCAATTAATACAGGTATACTGTCCCTCCCCCCCAGACCCATCCCTTCTTGTCATTCCGTAAGTGTTTTCACTTTCAGCTGAGCTCTTACCTAGACCTTCACTGTGCCAGTGTCGTTATGACAACTAACAAAGCCATCAGTCTTAACTGCAAACTAACCCTTTAATATACACTGAGGTGAAATACCTCTTTAATCTACATCGACATGAACTAATCCTTTAGTCTACCTAGACATGAACTTGTAACTGTTTTGTACTGTCCTTTCTAAAAAATACAAATAAAACGTTTGATGTATGAACACAGCATATGAGGAATGTTTAAGAAGCCCATTGTGTATGAGGTGTTTAGTTTATCTAACATATCACATGTTGTATATGTGTCTCTACAACTGGGGAGTCAGGATGAGGTTATTAATCAATCGCATTTTGCAGAAATTCAGTTCATCCTGACTCCCTGTTTATTCCACTGGTCTCGGAGCCTCTAATTACACCCCAAAAAAAAACAGGATCTTAATGTCAATTCTTAAAACAGATTTTTAAAAATCGAGTCAATAAAATCTTGTCAAAACTGTATGTTCCTCCCTCATGTTTGTCTCCTTTTTGTGTCTGTGTCTGTGAAACACTGCAACCCTGTGACAATCATCTGAATGGCCGTGTGCATGTGTGTACGTGTCTCTGAGTAAGATGGGGCGCATGTCACAATCAGAAAACAGCCTGCTTGAAGGTCTTGCTGAACTGAATGTGCTGTCTGCTTAATTCATGGTGTTCGTAGTGTATGCCTTTTATAGTACCCACATGATGTCTGGCATAACTATATCTATTACTCCTTAACACACTGTCCAAGGCGACACGGTGTCTGCTACGCACACACTGCTAGACAAAACACTGTTACGAACAAGCTCCAATACAACACAGCATTTTACACACATCTTGAAAAACGTAAAACGTAAAATTTCCCAGGCACCAACAAAACATACCTTTCTCCTAGATGTAGTGAAAGATATATTCATAAACACACCCATTCTTACTGTGTATACGCTACAGTGAACCTGTGACGATACCAATGTGGGCCCACCTCCTCCCCTCTCTCCCCCACCCCCTCACCCCCAGATCCCACCCATGCCTTGGGCGTACGGAGACAGCACCATGATGGAAATGATAGAGAGGAAGCGAAGTCTTTGCCGGGAGATCAAGGCCAGACAGAGGCCCGACAGGAACCTGTGTAAGCAGGACAGCATGCCAATCCTACCCAGCTGGAGGAAGAGCAATGGGGGCAAGAAACACGGCCCCCCTCCCTACTCCACACAGACCACCGTGTTCTGGGACACGGCCATCTGACCCCCTGACCTGTCCTCAGACTCGCCCTGCCCCGCACACACACACACACCACACAGAAACTAGCCACACACACACAGGTAAAACTCCACCACACACAGTAAACTTCACACACACACGTAAAACCCACACACACACACAGGTATAAACTCCACACACACACACAGGTATAAACTCCACACACAGTATAAACCACACACACACACACCCACACACCACCACACACACACACACAGGTGTAAACTCTACGCACACACACACACACACAGGTATAAACTCCACACACACAGGTATAAACTCCACACACACAGGTGTAAACTTCACTCACACACACACACACAGGTGTAAACTCTACGCACACACACACACAGGTATAAACTCCACACACACAGGTATAAACTCCACACACACACACACACACACACACAGGTATACCCTCCACACACACGCACACACACACACAGGTATAAACTCCACACACACAAACACACAGGTATAAACTCACACACACACACACACAGGTATAAACTCCACACACCACACAGGTGTAAACTTCACACACACACACACACACACACAGGTGTAAACTCTACGTAAAACTCACACACACACACACAGGTGTAAACTCCACACACACACAGGTATAAACTCCACACACAAACACACACAGGTATAAACTCCACACACAAACACACACACACAGGTATAAACTCTACGTGGCATAATAAAACACAGACATATACATAGTCTGTTTACTAAGGGCATTCAGCTGGCGGCCAATCAGAGCAGAGGGATCCATCCCATTGTAGCAAATCCCGGACATCTCCCTGCTTTCTAATTACTATTTATATTTAATATTTTTCTAAAATAATTGTCTTAATATTGAATATGCTTGTTATGCTTAGATATTTTATAAAAGAAAAAGTGAAAGAGGACATTGCGGTCTACAGGTGAGCTGTGAAGCTTGTTTTGGCAATGACACTTATTTGTGTTGAAAAAGTTAGTATGTTGAGCTAATTCAGTGATTGCACCATTGTTTTTATATGCAAAATCTAAAAGATTAACTTTCTTATTGCAATGGGGGAAAAAAATATTTTAAATTGAATATATTTTGGCATCTTGGAATTGCAGTAGGTGTGGTATTGGAATGCTGTTGTGATGAATCCAGACTGTGGGCGTCGACCACTGGAAGTCTCAAAGATCATCCCTGTGTCTTAGATAGCATTCTACTGCATCACATATCAGACAAAGATACAGGATGTTCCGTTTCAACTCATGGAACGTCTCTCGTCCAATCAGAAACAGCTAAATAAGTCCATAGAACCCAATTGTTTTATAAAGTCTGATACAAAACTGCCAGGAGAAGTTACTACAGGTGGTAGCATCCAGGATGCGCTTTAGAAAATTCTGCCCCACAACCTTTTGTCACCTGTGGAAAAAGAAATACAATAGTGGGCAAACAAATTGATCAAACCCATTTTAAGGTACACTGTGTTGTTCCGAAGAGATTGCATTTCAGCACACTGGCTAAAACCACAAGTACTATCCGAGCACATTGACAGTATCTAAACAGGCAAGTAGGACAAATATTTTACCGTTCGAGATGAAGGATGAGTCAGTGTGATTTGTGAAGGAAGTGACATCATTAGCAACATGGGTACAGAGCTCTGGCAGACTAGACCTAGAAGCAGACACACGATACTAAGAAAGTGGGACAGGAATTATCCAATGGTAAAGGATAGGAACCCATCCCTGCCTATTGCCAAGCACACCTTATGGCATTATCCCACTGACACTCTGGCCACAGTATCTCTGACCTTTCTGTTTCCATGACAAGGAAGTAGAGAAGTGTTGAGCTCTGAGCGTTCTGTTTCCATGACAAGGAAGTGGAGAAGTGTTGAGCTCTGAGCTTTCTGTTTCCATGACAAGGAAGTGGAGAAGTGTTGACCTCTGAGCTTTCTGTTTCCATGACAAGGAAGTAGAGAAGTGTTGACCTCTGACCTTTCTGTTTCCACGACAAGGAAGTGGAGAAGTGTTGAGCTCTGACCTTTCTGTTTCCACGACAAGGAAGTGGAGAAGTGTTGAGCTCTGACCTTTCTGTTTCCATGACAAGGAAGTGGAGAAGTGTGACCTCTGACCTTTCTGTTTCCATGACAAGGAAGTGGAGAAGTGTTGAGCTCTGACTTTGCCTTTATGACCTTGTTTGGCCAATGAAAGTGTAATTCGTGTTTGGTACTTCTTGAGGCTCAAGGGGACGTTCCAGAAAGCAGGTCATGTGACATTAGCAGGTCATGTGACATTACCGAGTAAGTTAAGTCTCCAGCTGACACACAATATTATTTGCAATGTTGCTGACAACTCTGGGTGTTAGCTGGGGAATTAACTCACCTAGTTATGTTGCATAACCTGCTTTCTGGAACACTCTCCTGGGGTTTAGTTCCCGCCATTTCAAGTGTTGAGAGACCACCAGAATGGAGACTGAGAAATGTTCCACTTGACAAATGAAAGAGTAAAGAATGACAACCTATTTCTATACAGGAACGGGTGTGAAAGTACGCAATGTCATGGTAGGTTGGGATTTCTCTTGCCAAACATAAGCACATGTATTGAACTTGAACTCCCTCATGTGAAACTGAGGGCCTTGTTTGTGTGATACATCCACATCGTTTTTGATCCAGGTGAGGAATCTGACAGTCATTGGTGATTGGTGGACAGTGTAATTTAGTTTCACAATTATTTGTTGCCATTTAACTGATGTGAAATGTGTGCCAGGACAAGATGTGTCATTTACAGTAATCAGCTACGGCATCAGATACGGACATGGATAGGGTTTAACTTCCTGGTGGGAGTTTGTGGGAATTGTGAGACCATAACGGTGAAAGATCTGCCTGCTAATAAGGATACGATCTACTGAGCCGTAGGTGTCTCCCCTTCTCTCCTCTCCTCTTCTCTCCTCTCCTCTGTTCTCCTCTTCCTCTCCTCTCCTCTTCCTCTTCCTCCTCCACTCCCCTCCTCTCTTCTCTCCTTTCCTCTCCTCTTTATGTCCTCTCTGTTCCTCTCCCCTCTCCTCTTATCTTCTCTCCTTTCCTCTCCTCTAGTTCTTCGTCCTTTGAGGCTGAATTATTTGTCCCATGTTTGATTTATCAATGACTTTATTATTATCAATTTATTATTGACTTATTGACTCCTGTAACAATGCCCCATGACAAACACACTCACATACACACTGTCCATAAACAGACCTTATGTACACACACCTGCACACATGCACAAACAAGCAAAGAGTGTGTGCTAAAGAGATCAATTGATGAATCAATTGATAAATGCATTGCCTTGGAGACCAGTTTTCACTGTGACTAAGAAAGATGGTCACTTGTGAGCAGAAAGGTTACAGATAATCTGATGAGATTATCAGACAAATGATGAGAGTTATGATTGGATTACAGATTACATAAACACAAAACTTGTGTTTGAAGGGGGAACAACATTTTTTTTTACATTGATGGCATTAAAATAATTTAAAGAAATGCGTCCAGATGAAGACACATGGTTTATCTTACTGTTGAGTCCTAGAAAGGCACAATACAGGTAGTTATGCACAAGGTTTGTTTCTTAAAAAGTGTCACAAATGGAAAGGACACAGCATGTCAAACACCAAATGATACTATTTTGTGTCTGTAACATTCGGTGCATAACAGTTTGAAGTTTAACAAGTGACTACATTGTCGGTGATGTCCATTCCATTCAAACCATCTCTAAACAGTATGTTTATCAACTGTAATGTACAAAGGAAAGTTCTGTTATGATTGTCTAGCTTCCACTGGCCTGCTCCCAAGAAGGTAAATACTGAATCTAAGGATGTATATATATTCTATTTTGTGTAAACGTTCACACTGTGGATGAGATAAAAATGAAAGCACAGTGATGTCAGTTTTGTCTTTCTTGCACTGAGAGTGTTTGAGTATTTATTTTTCTGAATATGTCAAAAGACAAAAAAAGATTATGATCATTGTAACAATGTGTTCCTTTGAGGAATTAATTGAATATGGGAGAAATAAATGTTTTTGCATTTCAGTGTGGTGTGCTTGTTATGCCCTGGTAAACAGTCTCACTCACAGTACATGGAGAGTTTGAAGCTGATCTGGAGTTTAAATCAACATACAGGTTGCCTTGCCAGTCTAAATGATAGCAGCTAGTGAGGACATATTCTGACGACAGCTATCAGGTCAAAATGGAGGGAAAAGGGTTTGAAAGAAAAAAAAACTTTCAAAAAATTCAAAACTTTTTCACGAAAATATATTCAAGCTTTTTTGAAATAAAAAAAAATATATATTGCTTTTTTCAACCCATGTTTTCAACCTGACGACAGCTATCAAAATATGTGACCTCTTGTTTCCAGGTCCAGATCTTAACCAGATGGGTGATCTTCTTCAGGTTCTACATGGTAAGGACAGATAAGTCGGGCTAGTAATCAGAAGGTTGCCGGTTTGATTCCTGGCTGTGAAAATGACATTGTGCCCTTGGGCGAGGCACTTCACCCTACTTGCCTCGGGGGAATGTCCCTGCACTCCATGTAAGCCTTGATAAGAGCGTCTGCTAAATGACTAAATGTAAATAGGCTGGAGGCAGGCAGTCCTCCTTTGATGTGTCTGGCCTGTTGAGACTCACTTGTTCCTGGCTCCAAGGAGGAACAACAACGCACCCCAACCCCCCCTCTTCCGACCAACAACATCTCACCTCACCTGCCCTCTCCCTCACACTCACGTGTCGCCACGGTCAGCACAACACCGCCACCTAGACGCCAACGAATGGCAGCTATCTATGTCTATTTGTTTTAACCATTTCCTTTTCTTTAAATCTCTCTGTTTCACTTTCACACACACACAAACACACATAAGCACATATATATGTGAGCTTTTGTTTTTCCTATGTGCAGAGAGAAATGGGGTTAGGGTTCAATAGAGTTCAAGTATCCTGATGTTGCATAAACATTTTTATTTCTCTTTGTGTCTCTGGTGCAACCATGTAGTGTGACCTCACTCCTCAAGTATAAACACCTCAAACCAGGGCCATTGAAAACCTTGCTTTTAGGCGACGTAGCTGGCTAAAGCAATGTTTATGAGAGGTGGTTGTCACCTGCTTGAGTCAGAGAACTTACGTTTTAAAAGGCTCATGGAATGGGAATGGTTGGAGCCAACCAAAAAGCTCATTAACACAATCAAGTTTTACACCAAACTAAGCTGTGGATGTTCCAGTGGTCCCTCTCTCCCTCTCCTCTCTCCCTCTCTCTCCTCTCTCCCTCCCTCTATCCCTCCCTCTCTCTCTCTATCACTCTCTCCCTCTCTCCCTCTCTCCCTCTCTCCCTCTCTCCCTCTCTCTCTCTCCTGGTTCCGTTTGAATGCAGCTTAACTCCCCCTTGAGGTAAAAACATGAAGACACACCAGCTCCACGAACAAACGTTATGTTACGGTGCATTGCGTTACATCGTGTCACGTTACGTCACGGTAAATGATCGGCAGCTTAAAAGAGGAACGTGTAATATGTAAGAAGTGTGTGTGTGGTGTGACGTGTGTGACACGAATGAAAGTGAATGGTAAGTGTTTTATTTTGGGGGTGTGTAAGAGGGTGTGATGCGTGTGAGGGGTGCGTGTGCGCCTGTGTGTGGCATGTGTGACAGTGGAAGTGGCAATGGAAGGTTAGCAAAGGGTTAAGAACCCTGGCTGTGTTGTCGGTATGGGGGTAGCCCTGGAAACGGGAATGGAATGTTGAGACCTGTTGTTCCTGGTAGGGTGTGTGGAGAGCAGAGGCTTATGGGAGATCTGTAGTGTGTAGGGGGCCAGGATGAGGGCCAGGAGAGTCGCATGCCTGGCGGTCGTCGTGGTAACAGTCTCACCACCCAGAAGGGCCAGTGTCCAAAGAAACTGACCGTGAATGTGACAAAAACAATGCCGGCCGGCGACTAAATACTCCAGCAAAGACACAAGCAAAAACACAACAAAACAAGTAGGAAGAAAGCCAGTTGTCTACTGAAAATGAACTTACTGGCAAAACGTTTTTTTAAACTGGATACTGACGTTTGATTGGGAACACAAGTAGACACCCCCTCCCCCCACATTATTGTGATAACCTAAATTCCATTTTTTCACTTCACTATAGAAAAACAACTCTTTCCACACTAACAGTCTCTCCTCAAATTCCACCCGCCTTTCTCACTGTTTCTGTCTTTGCGACTGTCTCTATCCTTTCCTTTGTCTCTGTCCACCGTCTAAGAGAGGCTCTGAATCAGCCTTCCAGACTCACAGCCCAGCAGAGCCATGTTTAAAGCTAGACCCAGGCTAGCAGGCTAGTACGGTATGACCTAGCCAGGCTAGCAGGCTGGTACTGTATGACCTAGCCAGGCTAGCAGACTGGTACTGTATGACCTAGCCAGGCTAGCAGGCTGTATGACCTAGCCAGGCTAGCAGGCTGTATGACCTAGCCAGGCTACCAGCCTGTATGACCTAGCCAGGCTAGCAGCCTGTATGACCTAGCCAGGCTCGCAGCCTGTATGACCTAGCCAGGCTAGCAGGCTGTATGACCTAGCCAGGCTAGCAGGCTGTATCACCTAGCCAGGCTAGCAGCCTGTATCACCTAGCCAGGCTAGCAGGCTGTATGACCTAGCCAGGCTAACAGCCTGTATCACCTAGCCAGGCTAGCAGGCTGTATCACCTAGCCAGGCTAGCAGGCTGTATCACCTAGCCAGGCTAGCAGCCTGTATCACCTAGCCAGGCTCGCAGCCTGTATGACCTAGCCAGGCTAGCAGGCTGTATGACCTAGCCAGGCTACCAGCCTGTATGACCTAGCCAGGCTAGCAGGCTGTATGACCTAGCCAGGCTACCAGCCTGTATGACCTAGCCAGGCTAGCAGCCTGTATGACCTAGCCAGGCTCGCAGCCTGTATGACCTAGCCAGGCTAGCAGGCTGTATGACCTAGCCAGGCTAGCAGGCTGTATCACCTAGCCAGGCTAGCAGCCTGTATCACCTAGCCAGGCTAGCAGGCTGTATGACCTAGCCAGGCTAACAGCCTGTATCACCTAGCCAGGCTAGCAGGCTGTATCACCTAGCCAGGCTAGCAGGCTGTATCACCTAGCCAGGCTAGCAGCCTGTATCACCTAGCCAGGCTAACAGCCTGTATCTCACTAGCCAGGCTAGCAGCAGGCTGGTATTGTTTGATCTACCTCTGGGCTTCAGTGACTAGATAACAATACAACACAATAATAAACCTATGAGAATACTATAATCTTACAGTGCTTTTGGAATGGTGGGTGAAAAAATCAATAGACGCTGAGACTAGCAGGCAGCTTTTGGTTTTGATCCCAGAGCTGGTAGGGTGAAGGGGTTCATCAAGGCCAGAGAGGGTAACAGTTCTCTCTGTGGACTTCACATTAAGGTGTCTGGGGTAGAGTGCCACTGTGAGCTTTCTGATCAGGGTACCGCCGTCATTCCATACTGCCACGACATTGTCCAGGTCACTCTCTATGTGAAGGAGGACGAGGAAAACTATTCCCTCTCTACCTCTTTCTGCCCTCCCCACCTTCATCCCTCTCTCAATCTTGCTCTTTCCCTCTCTCTTTCTGTGTCTCTCTCTAATTCTACACCTCACTCTTAGGTCATTGACCTCTGTGAAGTCTCTGATGTATTTTTTGTTTGATCAATAATTACATGCGTACAAAGCAACTTGTGTGTTTGTGTTGACATTGCTCCAGTCATTCTCAAATTCTGTTTCCGCCCACTGACACACGGTGCAGTTGTGTGGAGGTGTGGCCGGGTGCTGGGCGGATACCAGGCTAAACTTAGACCGAGTGGCATTTGTCGTACTCCATTAAAGGCCAGTATATTATCGTGTTTGTGTACATGACAATGAGACTAGAATATATTGAGGCAGTATAAAAATCTAAGGAAAAAATACGTAAATTTAGTTGATTTTGCAATAAAGGGATGCATAGAGATTGTGAAAGTTGGAGGAAAGGTAGATTAAAGAGAACTGAACATTGGGCTGAGATGACCTCAGGTCATCCTCAAGGTTGACAGTCCTGACTCATGGCTCCAATGGTAGGTCAAAGCAGACATTTTTGTGTGTGTTGTAGTGTATCGCGATGATTCCCAAATGCCCCCTTCAACTGTTCTTACCCGTGACCCTGCCTCCTCCAAAGTATGACCGTCTAATTCACTGTTAACTGCTGATGCGCCTGATGTTCAGAGCTAATTTGAGTCACCCTCATTCAAAGTGAATTAAGTACAAAATTCCTTTTCCACTTTGTGATCGATGTCCCATGACTGATGGTGTTGGTGACCTTTCGTCTCACAAGTTTTAAAGAGAGAAATGTACACACACACACCCTCACCCCCCCACCCTTAACACCAAGCAAATACCATAAAAATAAAGACGTCACTGTGCGAAAGAGATTTTATTACAGAGTAAGTTCCAGAAAGTTCAATGAATTTCTCAGAGTAAAAGAGAGTCTAGGCAGAAGCGGAGCCCCATCTCCTGAATCATTCTTCAATGAAAGCATTCAACCTTTCCCATATTTAAACATCCATTCAGTTATTCATCATCATCTGGTCAGTCAATAGTTAATCCAATATTCATGCAGTCGCTTGTCATCCATGTGGATGTTTCACATCATTCATCCATCATTTAGTTTATCACTTCATACATTCATGCATTTAACTGATCCATATTTTTTTGCAATACATTATTTACAGTGAATGACCGGGTTGGTGGAAATATCAATTAATACAGCTACTTGATCCTGACTGAAAAGGGAAGCAGTGTCTGTCTGCACTGCATCCCAGTAAGAAGGAGCTACTCTGCTTGTGAGAGCAGTGTTTCTGCACTGCGTCCCAGTAAGAAGGAGCTACTCTGCTTGTGAGAGCAGTGTTTCTGTACTGCATCCCAGTAAGAAGGAGCTACTCTGCTTGTGAGAGCAGTGTTTCTGCACTGCGTCCCAGTAAGAAGGAGCTACTCTGCTTGTGAGAGCAGTGTTTTCTGCACTGCGTCCCAGTAAGAAGGAGCTACTCTGCTTGTGAGAGCAGTGTTTCTGCACTGCATCCCAGTAAGAAGGAGCTACTCTGCTTGTGAGAGCAGTGTGTCTGCACTGCGTCTCAGTAAGAAGGAGCTACTCTGCTTGTGAGAGCAGTGTTTCTGCACTGCATCCCAGTAAGAAGGAGCTACTCTGCTTGTGAGAGCAGTGTGTCTGCACTGCGTCCCAGTAAGAAGGAGCTACTCTGCTTGTGAGAGCAGTGTTTCTGCACTGCGTCCCAGTAGGAAGGAGCTACTCTGCTTGTGAGAGCAGTGTGTCTGCACTGCATCCCAGTAAGAAGGAGCTACTCTGCTTGTGAGAGCAGTGTTTTCTGCACTGCGTCCCAGTAAGAAGGAGCTACTCTGCTTGTGAGAGCAGTGTTTCTGCACTGCGTCCCAGTAGGAAGGAGCTACTCTGCTTGTGAGAGCAGTGTTTCTGCACTGCGTCCCAGTAAAAAGGAGCTACTCTGCTTGTGAAAGTAGCACTGAGGGCTGATGTCTGAGCACAGCTAAGCCTGTTAGGTGACAGAAACAGCCAGAGCCTATTAAATGGCACACAGGCCCAACTGCCACTAACAGATTACAGGCCCAACTGCCACTAACAGATGACGCCCACACAGAATCAGGAGTTCAAAGTTCCCAGGATCTGGCCGACTGTGATGCGTGTATGAAATAAATTTGCACTCTATGGAAGCAGTACCTTGAATCAATTTGATTCCTCCAATAAAAAAAACCTCAAAAGCAACCCAACTCTAAGTAGATAAGACAAGGCAAGCTTCTATTACATCATCAACATCAAAATATCAGGAACATAAATGTCAGCAAGTTTTAAAGCAAAAAAACAACAAAAACAATTTAAAGCAAGCACTTTTAAATATTGCAATTTGTTAGCAAACGTTAAGAAAATGTTATACAAATGTTGCTCATAAAAGTTTTCAGCCGTAAGTATCATTTATTATTTTTCATACATCTTGAATTGCGAATCCCTAACCGCTTTTGTTTCCTGAAAAATATTATAATAATTTAATTAATTTAATGTTATCACAGCCTTCAGCTGGCCTCCAAGTCTCTCCAGATGTTTTCGCTATCGGAGAGACAGGTGGGATAGCCTTTGTGATTCTACAGTACCTTTCCCGAGTAATGTACTAGTGACTGGCCTTGTTATTACTCAACTCATCATGAGCAGAGTCTGAGGTTTCTCGTTTGATATGTGTAAAGAAAAGCAACGCAACACAAAAAGGAGCCCAAAATGGTTATAACTAGCAGTCATTCAGTCAAACACACAAGTCAGACTGACATTAAAAGAGTTACAGTCTCGTATCATCATTAGTACCTAAAGCTGTGTCATCCAATCAGTAGATAGGACCCTGATATGTCAGAGTTTAGAACTTACTGATGTAACATTGACATGCTGAGGTCTAGTCCCACTGGAACATGGAACCTGTAAGGCTCTAGATCAAGTACCTCATCCGTTGAAGGATGCACTGGATTCCCAGGCAAAGCACCTTTGTTGTCACGGTAGCAGCCGACTCTCTTTTTCAATAAAAAGCTCAAAAAGGCAGACGTGAGCAGAGGGAGAAACAGTATTCAAACTGATACAAATACTGGAACTAAAACGTACTAAAGCCAATGTATGCTGAGGAGGATGAGACCAAGGCTGGAAGGTCTTGGGGTGGAGAGAGAGAGAAAGGGATTCCAGTGCGGTTTTGTATGGCAGCGATCTGTGTCCTGAGGTGAGGTTGGTTCCGCCACTTCTTCTTCTTCTTCGAGGAAGTCGACTGTGGAGACGGCGTGACATCGAGCTGCAGGCGACCGCTACTGACGAGCACAGCACCGCTGTACCTATAGGTCCAGTTTGTGAGGTTGTGAGTGGCGATGGCTAGAGATTAGATACGTGTTGTGGGATCAGCAACACCCAGTGGAAAGATACGTTCAGGCGTGGAAGAGTCTACAGCCTGGAACCATCTGACGATCTGGATCGTTATTCTGTAACGAAGAGGAAAACAGCATTAGAAAACGGATGGCACCTGAGGTATGGACCACATTTGGGTGACATCACCGCTGAAAAGGGTGTCAGACCAGACCTGTTGGAGGGCGCTTCAACTCGAGAGCTGATTGGCTGTTCCACACTGGATGGATATGAGAAATATACTGTAATGCAATAAGTGATACTGTAAACCCTTAGTCAAAATACTCCCGCAAGATTTACGAGCAGTATTATAAAGACATGCCCTGCTCCTAGTCTCAGCGCAAAACAAGGATATGAAATGACAGCAGAGAGAGAGAGAGAGACACAGAGAGAGAGAGAGAGAGAGAGAGACACAGAGAGAGAGAGAGACACAGAGAGAGAGAGAGAGAGAGAGAGAGAGAGACACAGAGAGAGAGAGAGACACAGAGAGTAGGAGAGATAGACGCGAGAGAAGAGAGAGAGATAGAGAGAGAGAGAGAGCGAGAGAGAGAGAGAGAGAGAGAGAGGACAACAGAGAGAGAGAGAGAGAGCAGAGAGAGAGAGAGAGATAGAGAGAGTAGACCATGAGACGAGAGAGATAATATCATCAGATAGAGAGAGAGAGAGAGAGAGATATATAGAGATAGATAGATATAGACACATAGATATAGGGATATAGAGCACAAATAGACAGAGAACACAGAGATATAGAGAGATATAGATAGAGATATGATACGACAGAGAGAGAGATAGAGAGAGTTAGAGAGATAGAGATAGATATAGAGAGAGCGACACATAGATATTAGAGATAGAGTATAGATAGATATAGATAGAGAGTAGAGATAGAGAGGAGATAGATAGAGACACAGCCTTCTTAGCAGCCTATTTGGCTTTCTCTGCTCTTTACTTCGAAACTTAAATGTCACAGTACACTGCAAGAAGAACTTGAAAGCCACAAGTCCAAACACATAACTGACAGTTTAAGATGACATTCCAACACTGCCAAGCTCTAGATGCTGCTATTAGTACAGGAATTTTCCAGATGGTAAACTGTGGTCGCCCTGCTCCGTTTCTTCAACTAAGAAGCTTTTCAATGAGCACATGCTGCATGTGCCGCAAAATCATACACGTACACACACACACACACCTCCCTCACACACACACACACACACCTCCCTCACACACACACCTCACAATGTCTGAAAGAGCCAATGTGATTAAGCACCCTGCGCTTGCATAGCAATAACAACAGGCAGAACTGAGAGTGAAATCATGTATGCACACATGCATACGGTACACTACATACAGTAGTACACGCAATCACACATACAAAAGGAACCTGGCGATAGATTCAGGAGCTCCTAATAAGGTAGTAAGCTCGGGGTGCTACCTAATCTCCTCCTGCTGGCATTACACGACAGCAGGAAGCAGGGCATGGGGTTTGATTTTGTGTGTGTGTGTGTGTGTGGGGGGTGTGGTGTGTGTGTGTGTGTTGTGCGTGTGGGTGTGTCTGTGTGTGTGTGTGTGTGGGAGGGGGGGTGGGTGTCTGTGTGGTGTGTGTGGGTGTACGTGTTGGTGTGTGTGTGTGGGTGGTTGTGGAGGGGGGGTGTGTCTGTGTGTGTCTGTGTGTGTGTGGGTGTGTGTGTGTATGTGTGTGTGCAGGGGTGTAGCAGGGGGGGCCACATTTAGCCAGCATGTTCCCAGTAAGAGGATAGCTTTACTATTACAGATGAGTGACCACAAAGTGCGTTGACATTCTCTCCGACTTACGTCAGAGCGCACGGTCATGTTCAGCGACGGAACACTTAACGATCCTCTCCCTCTCGTCGCTCGCCCCGTGTAGTAGCATACTGTGCTTAACGCACACACGGCACTTTGCACTCACACCGATGCCGACACGCTGCGCTTTGCAATTCAAACGCCCTTTTCAACTACAAACTGCATAAATGTGTTTCAATTAATATTTTATTCGCGAAATATTTCATTAGTATTAAACCCATAGATTATTACATCTACAATAATCTTTCATACATTTTGTATGATATTTCTTCAGGCTATGCTCTTAATACTATCACTCAGGGACAGTATCAAACAATACGTTGATTAAAAGACAGCAAGCCATCAAGGGTGAAGAGGAGGGACAGCCAATAAGATATCAAGAATCAGGAGAAGCAACGTGCAAAATACTGACAAGATATTTCTGTATTTGATTTACATCTAATTCAATAATAAGAAAAAATCTCTCTCAATTTGATCTTCTCTCACTCACAAGAAACAATAGAAAAACACATGCATTTTCAAGTAGGCTGTAAAGTTAAATAAATATATAAATATTGAAGAGGGGAACTACTTTGGCAGGGAACATAAACCTTCCCTCCACAAAGGCTTTCCCTCAGTCTGGTGTGTGTGTGTATGTAGTAGTGTGTGTGTGTATGTAGCACAGTGTGTGTGTATGTAGTAGTGTGTGTTGTGTAGTACAGTGTGTGTGTATATGTAGTACAGTGTGTGTGTGTGTGTATGTAGTAGTGTGTGTGTGTAGTACAGTGTGTTTGTATGTAGTAGTGTGTGTGTGTGTATGTATGTAGCACAGTGTGTTTGTATGTAGTACAGTGTGTGTGTACGTGTAGTAGTGTTTGTGTGTGTATGTAGTAGTGTGTGTATGTAGTAGTGTGTGTGTGTTGTGTATGTAGCACAGTGTGTGTGTATGTAGTAGTGTGTGTATGTAGTAGTGTGTGTGTGTGTGTATGTAGTAGTAGTGTGTGTGTGTGTGTATGTAGTACAGTGTGTGTGTGTATGTAGTACAGTGTGTGTATGTATGTAGTACAGTGTGTGTGTGTGTGTAGTACAGTGTGTGTGTATGTAGTACAGTGTGTGTGTGTATGTAGTACAGTGTGTGTGTGTATGTAGTACAGTGTGTGTGTATGTAGCACAGTGTGTGTGTGTATGTAGTACAGTGTGTGTGTGTATGTAGTACAGTGTGTGTGTACGTGACCCTTTAACCGACTCCCTTCTCCCTCCCACAGCAGAAACAAACAGATTTAAACACCAGTGACAAACACACAGAACACACACCTCAGCCCAAACCATCACATAAAGGATCACACCGTTTGTTAGGCTGTTTGATGCTACTGAGATTAGAAAATTGATTTTCGACGTCCCAAACTTAGTTAACACCAAAATTATATATATATATATATATATATAAGAATATATTGTAAAACGGCACACCTTCTCAGTGGCTTTTACTAAGAGAACCAAACACTAGTATCGACATTTGTCTGATGTGGGAGAGAACTGTCTGCTGCCTAATGTCATTCTTTAAAGCAAAGGAAAAACTTCCCACTCCCACACAATCCAGATGTTTTTCCTACTTAAACAAGTTGAGACTGAGACACACACACTCCCTACTTGGCCCCCTTTCCGCAGCAACACTCCCAAATACTTCCACAGAGGAACCGAGATGGCCAATTAAACGCCTGAACTGTCCTCTCAAAGATACCACAGTCACTTATTACTTCAACAACTACATTCTTATTAGGGAACCATTTTATTCATCAATTCTGCATAGGCTGAATTCAGTCTATACAACGATAAAATGTAGCATAGGACCGAACAACTCGCATGCATCTGTGAGTCTTCTGAGATCACTAGACTTCAGAGCAGTCAAACAAACGGCAAAACAATGTGAAACAGAGTGGGAGAGATTGATGAAAGGGTCACTAAAAGCTTTGTGTGTCAGTCAAGCAAGCTTGAAGTACCTGAGCACAGACATCACAGACATCACAGACATCACAGACATAGCGCCTTCATGTAGTAGGAGCACACAGAGGAATGCCACCGCCTGCAAACGTCACGAAAACTTTCCACTCATGTTTCTGTGACCTCAAATAGGACATACGCACTTCTGGAAACCTTATACACTGGCAGGACGCCATGTTGGGGACTGCTGGGAACCAGACGTAGCAGCCAAGAGAGGCTGTATCATGCTGGAAATACATACTTAAATGAAGTTATTACAATATACTTTTTCTAGACACTCTCTAGATCCAAACATCTCACCCAGTCCTTGTGCTCGGCTTACAGTTCACCCGTTATGTGGTTACTGTGGTCACTGTGGTTACTGTGGTTACTGTTATGAGGGATTTAGGGAGCGGCAAGGATATAAAGTAAACTCTTTCAGCTTGTGCTCCAGTACTGCTTCAGAGGCCCAGAGGGTGATCTCAGAGCTGATCAAACAGCCTCTGTGTGTGTGTGTGTGTGTGTGGTGTGTGTGTGTGTGTGTGTGTGTGTGTGTGGGTGTGTGTGTGTGTGGTGTGTGTGTGTGTGTGTGTGTGTGGGTGTGTGTGTGTGTGTGACGGAGGGAGGGAGGGAGTGAGGGGCCACGAGGTTCACTGTTAAACCACATACCTGAAGGACATCACAGATTCTTTTCGGTGTCCTTTGTTCAGGACGAGAACTCAAACTATTTAACGAAAAAAGGAAACACTGATCCAACGCATGAATTTAGTTATCAACGTTATACCACCTAAGTAGGAAAGGATAGAAAACTAGTCCACTAAGTACAGCCTGAGGCTGCAGTCTGCATGATTATAAAAAGCCATAACGCACAGAGACAAACGCCTCGGCTCAATATTAAGGATCACTCAATAACCGAGATACAGGAACCAAACGGTGAGACATCCCGGACCTCACGATGCGCAGGACCTCACGGCTAAACACTGAGCGTCGCGTACGCAGTCCGACCAAGCGTCCGTCGGCCCGACGCTGCAGGCAGAGGAGGTGAGGCGAGGACAATGCACTCGGGGACTCGGGAGCTGGCGAGGCAGACCGCATGGAAGTGAGTCGGGGAGAGAGAGGTGTGGCCGAGGCTGTTTCCCGCCGCAGTCAGTCAAGCTCCCTGCTTTAGCACCACGGCTAACCCTTCTCAGAGCATCAGGTTCACCGGGCAACAAGCCCTGAGAGCTGAAACGCATGTAGCCTCTATTATGGTCTGTGCTTTGGCTCCACATCAAAGCAGCTCTATGTTCAATGAGCTGTATCGCTGGAGGCTTGATCTGACCGTGGAATAGAGTATACGGAGACATTACACAGACCAGACAGCCTTATACTTGTACACCTACTGAGGTATCGTCAAAGAAAAAGGTTAGGTGCTCTTTCCCCTCTCCGTCTGTCGTCTTCCCTTTCCTTTCCTCCCCTCTCCCCCTCGTCTCTCCTCCGCCTCCTCGTCTCTCCCCCTCTTCGCCTCTCCCCCCCCCTCGCCTCTCCCCCTAGTCTCTCCTCCTCGCCTCTCCCCCCCCTCGTCTCTCCCCCTAGTCTCTCCTCCTCGCCTCTCTCCCCCTCGTCTCTCCCCCTAGTCTCTCCTCCTCGCCTCTCCCCCCCTCGTCTCTCCCCCTAGTCTCTCCTCCTCGTCTCTCCTCCGCCTCCTCGTCTCTCCCCCTAGTCTCTCCTCCTCGCCTCTCCCCCCCCTCGTCTCTCCCCCTAGTCTCTCCTCCTCGTCTCTCCTCCGCCTCCTCGTCTCTCCCCCTAGTCTCTCCTCCTCGCCTCTCCCCCCCCCTCGTCTCTCCCCCTAGTCTCTCCCCCTCGTCTCTCCTCCGCCTCCTCGTCTCTCCCCCTAGTCTCTCCTCCTCGCCTCTCCCCCCCTCGTCTCTCCCCCTAGTCTCTCCTCCTCGTCTCTCCTCCGCCTCCTCGTCTCTCCCCCTAGTCTCTCCCCCTCGCCTCTCCCCCCTCATCTCTCCCCCCCGTCTCTCCTCCTCGTCTCTCCCCCCTCGCCTCTCCCCCCCGTCTCTCCTCCTCGTCTCTCCTCCTCGTCTCTCCTCCTCGTCTCTCCCCCCCGTCTCTCCTCCTCGTCTCTCCTCCTCGTCTCTCCTCCTCGTCTCTCCTCCGCCTCCTCGTCTCTCCCCCTAGTCTCTCCTCCTCGCCTCTCCCCCCCTCGTCTCTCCCCCTAGTCTCTCCCCCTCGCCTCTCCCCTCGCCTCTCCCCCCCCGTCTCTCCCCCCCCTCGTCTCTCCTCCTCGTCTCTCCTCCTCGTCTCTCCTCCGCCTCCTCGTCTCTCCCCCTAGTCTCTCCCCCCCGTCTCTCCTCCTCGTCTCTCCCTCCTCGTCTCTCCTCCTCGTCTCTCCCCCCCGTCTCCTCCTCGTCTCTCCTCCTCGTCTCTCCTCCTCGTCTCTCCTCTCCTCCTCGTCTCTCCCCCCCGTCTCTCCTCCTCGTCTCTCCTCGCCTCTCTCTCCTCCTCGTCTCTCCCTCCTCGTCTCTCCCCCCTCGTCTCTCCTCCTCGTCTCTCCTCCTCGTCTCTCCCCCTAGTCTCTCCCCCCCGTCTCTCCTCCTCGTCTCTCCTCCTCGTCTCTCCTCCTCGTCTCTCCCCCCGTCTCTCCTCCTCGTCTCTCCTCCCTCGTCTCTCCCCCTCGTCTCTCCTCCTCGTCTCTCCCCCCGTCTCTCCTCCTCGTCTCTCCCCGCTCTCCTCCTCGCCTCTCCCCCCTCGTCTCTCCTCCTCGTCTCTCCTCTCAGCCTCGTTCGGCTCCACCAACAAGATTTAATAAGCCCCCAGTAAAACAGGTACAAAAGCTGGTGTAAATTCTAGAGGCAGATTTCCAGCCCTGGAGCTACAAACAATGTGCTCATTTAGCCTTTTACACACATTCCACTGGCTACCCCCCCCTCCCCCTCCCTCCCTCCCCTCCAACATTCTTAAACCTGATTTCCTATGTCCACCGTTCCCCCCTCCTCCTGGTTTGCTTTGCGTCTTCTTAAATGAGTGTCATGGCCATCCCGATTTCGAGCAAGTTTAGTAAAATACACAGAATAGGAACGGGCGCCACAAAGGGAGCGAGCCACCGTGAGAAGATCCAGCGCAGAGCTCATGCCTTGCAGGCGCACAACCCGTGGCCAAATGTATAAAAGCATTTGGCAAAACCAAAAAGTGTAGAGTTTTAATAGGATTAAAGTGATTAGTGCCTAGGGACTGTTTTTGTTTTACAAGATCCGTCTGATACAAGCCATGCCTTGCAGGGATAGAGAGAGAGAGAGAGAGAGAGCAGGGATAGACAGAGAGGGATAGAGAGAGAGAGAGAGGGATAGAGAGAGAGAGAGAGAGGGATGAGAGGGATAGAGAGGGAGAGAGGGATAGAGAGAGAGAGGGATAGAGAGAGAGAGAGAGGTATAGAGAGAGAGAGAGAGAGAGGCTAAATGCAACATAAAAAAGGTCAGTTTTGCATACCACGGAATGTAATGAACCTCATACACTCGCTTGTTACTCATGGTAAAGTCAGTGACAGGTGTGTGAATAAGAGGGAGGTTTCTTCTGCCACTGGAGCGTGAGAGCAGAGGGTGGAGAAGGGAAGAGCAGAGGGTGGAGAAGGGAAGAGCAGAGGGTGGAGAAGGGAAGAGCAGAGGGTGGAGAAGGGAAGAGCAGAGGGTGGAGAAGGGGAGAGCAGAGGGTGGAGAAGGGAAGAGCAGAGGGTGGAGAAGGGGAGAGCAGAGGGTGGAGAAGGGAAGAGCAGAGGGTGGAGAAGGGAAGAGCAGAGGGTGGAGAAGGGGAGAGCAGAGGGTGGAGAAGGGAAGAGCAGAGGGTAGAGAAGGGAAGAGCAGAGGGTGGAGAAGGGGAGAGCAGAGGGTGGAGAAGGGGAGAGCAGAGGGTGGAGAAGGGAAGAGCAGAGGGTGGAGAAGGGAAGAGCAGAGGGTGGAGAAGGGAAGAGCAGAGGGTGGAGAAGGGGAGAGCAGAGGGTGGAGAAGGGGAGAGCAGAGGGTGGAGAAGGGGAGAGCAGAGGGTGGAGAAGGGCCCAAGGTTAGGGGAGCAGGAACTCTCCTCTCCATAACGTGGGGAATTTGGATTCATCGGTTGTGTGTTTTGCATAATTCAATAGTGACCCAAATGAAAACAACCTCTTTTACAATAAATAGGCATAAGCCATCAATATTAATTAAGAAATAGCCATTGTGCGCCCAGTAAATTGTCTTCATCATTGCTTAAGCATGATGTCTAAACCGTGCAAAGGTACACGTATTCTCGAACATAGGAGTTTTATTGATATACATCTGACACTTAGTAGAAACAGCTATAAGCATGTTTCAGATGCCATTTCCTGTACGTACGCGCCTTTAAAGATCTCACCCCTGGAGATCCTCCACTATGATAGACAACTCCAGGCACTCATGTTCATGCCTGCACTGTTGCCAAAGATGGGTTGTTGTTACTAACCCTCATGGACATTTCTTTGCAATCCTGATCCAGTGATCATAACCACAGTCCATATTAACTTGAACCAAGATCCTCTTTACCCCGTCTCCAGGCCTTGACTCATAGATGGTTATATAAAAGATGGAGTTGGTTACTATAGTATAGAATCGGGCTAGTAATCAGAAGGTTGTCGGTTCGAATCTCGTCTGTGCAAATGACGTTGTGTCCTTGGGCAAGGCACTTCACCCTACTTGCCTCGGGGGAAATGTCCCTGTACTTACTGTAAGTCGCTCTGGATAAGAGCGTCTGCTAAATGACTAAATGTAATGTAAATGTAAAGAGAATAAAAAAGTATCTCACCTTGTCTGTAGGAGTCGTTACTCCTCTGCTTTGTTGAAGCTGATGCTGGCGTAGGGGCTTAAGTCCTCCGGCCCACTTCCACCCAGATGCTCCAGCCACCTGGTCTGGCTACAACCCCACCCAGGAGGGGGCTGGTCTCTGTCCAGGTCCAGGTCCAGGTCCATGTAGTTCAGCTCCTGATGGTTCTTGGCACCGGCGCCTAGTGAAGACTCCCTCTTCCCGTGGGCGACTTGCGACTCCTCCAACTTAAACCACACGTTTTCAAAAGAGGCGGAGCTGTGTCGCTTCACTTCCTGCGTGTTGGTGGCGGTCGAGCCGACCGTCCCCTTGTTCCCCTTGGAGGAGAAGGTCTCCGAGCTGTGACGACGCCGGCCTTGCTTGTCTGCCCGGATCACTTTGGCTCCCTGGTTCCAGTTGGGGTTGGACGTTACCCTGGTAAAAGCGCTCAGCCCAGACGAAGGGCCAAGAAGGCCTACATGCCCCGAGCAAGGACCCGCCCCCAGCCAGGAAGGTTCCGGACCAGGCAACACACAGGATGAGCTGGCTTCATCGTTAGACACTGAGGTGTTCAGTATTCCCTGTGTGTCAGAGAGCTCTGTGCAGGAAGCCCCCAGATTAATAGTGCTGTAGGCCCGGCCTTGCAGGCTCTCACAGACCAGAACTGGAGAGGGAGGGGCGTAATCTTCTCTCTGTATTGCATAATCATCTAAGCTGAGTGGAGATTTGTCTGCAGTCCTGGGCGTGCTGCCCTGGACTCCCAGGTGGATGTTCATGTACTCTGACGGGGTGTTTTCTGAGAACGCCTTGTCACTGAATTCAATATTAACATACTCCCCGGGGCTTTTGGGCTCTGAGGGCAAGGGGCCAACTTGGGCACTGGACAGAGTGCTAGACTTGTCTTCCAGAGAGAGGTGTGATGGTCTATCCAGTCTTATCCGTTCAGCTCTCTTGGGATTGGCTGCAAACTGGGAGTTCCCGAGTCCGCCCTAGACTGTCACTACTTGCGGATGACGAGTCGTCGCCGAAGGCCAGGCGTCCGGAGCTGAGGGAGAGGCGCAGGGGGCTCGCTTCTACCTCCCTGTGCCCTTTTTGAGGGAGCGAGGCAGAGAGAAATAGGCGTACGTGGATCTGTTGGGCTCATCGACAGAGTTAAAGTAGCAATCGGGCGGTGTGCTGGTGGTGGAGCCGCTAGCCGGGGACATGTTCATATAATCTCCACATGATAACGCCTTCTCGTCTATGCTCTCCACAGAGGGTTTAAGATGATCCCCGTGGGCCCAGATTTTACCAAAGGTAGTTATATCTGGAGAACAGCTGTCGCTGGGTGACATCATCATGTAGCCGTTAGGGTCCATTCGGAGGTGCTGGCGGGGGGTTGATGATGCGCTGGGGCGCGGACACACACGTAGGGGGTCATGGGCATGTAGTCTGTACCTTTACTGGAGGCAGAGCTCCCACCGGGAGACATGGGCATGTATCCGTTGTCTTTCTGCACGTTATCGTTCCCCTCGGCGAGGTTGCCGAGGCCCTTGTCTGCACACGAGGCTGGTGTGGACGGCTCCCTGTGAGTCGACTCCCTGTGAGTCGAATCCCTGTGAGTCGAATCCCTGTGAGTCGAATCCCTGTGAGTCGACCCGTGGCTGCAGGAGTTAGCAGGCATCATCTCCGTGTACTCCTTGACAGAACCAGCGGACGTCTGAGACGGGGTGTTTCGCTGGTTAAGTGTCAGAGGAGGAGGAGTCCCCAGAGGAGTGCGTTCGCTTTCTGAAAAACTTCTCCTGCTCTGGATCCGCCAGACAGTGGGACACACCATAAGGACGACTGCAGCCGGACCTCTCTTCAGGCAGCAATGCCGGCTTGTCCATGCAGATGTAGTTATTCAGTCCTTCCTCCGTCGTGGGCGGCGTGTAGCCTAGCAAATCCGGCGTGGCACTGCGGAAGGAGCTGGTGAAGTCGTAGGGGCTCGAGCCGTACTCGTCAGAGGAGATGAACCCTCCGTCGCTCGGGGATCCAGACATGGAGGCGCTGGAGCGGCGAGGGGTAGAGGCTGTCGGAGGCTGATCCGTGCCCGCTTGTGCAGCTGGAGGACAGGCTGACGGGGCTGACGGGGGAGGGGGAGCACCGGGTAGACCTGGGAATCGACCGGCTGTGATTCAGGGGAGGGTGCAGCCGGGATGCCCCTCGGTGTCTGTGAGATTGGGTCCTGGCAGGACTGGGGCTTCCTGGTCCTGTTTCCACGGAGAGGGGTCTGGACATGGTTCCCTCCCCGTCACTCGATGCTCTGACTCTGAAAGACTGGCTGTGCTTCGGGCCTACGGGCGAGGTAGCGTTGACACTCTCTGCCCGGGACCTCCTGCCCAGCCCGACCTGACTAGGGGGTGGGTTGTTATGGTGATGTCGTCGCAAAGGCACTGTGATCGGGTTGGAGCAGTTTGAGGAGGACTGGCTTTTGCTCCTAGGACGAAACTCTTCACTCATCGCCTTCATGGCCTCTAAAATAGTTTCATGCATATTCTGAGCGACTACAGAGTCGTCCACCTGCATCCAGAACTCTCCAGGCCCGGTGACTGCTGATCTCCCCACTTCGATGAAAAAGAAATGCTCTGAATGTCCACACCTACGTATGTTCATTAGCTGGAGAACGACAGCTGCAGCGTCTGAATTCAATTTGACAAAGCTGATGTTTTTTTGTGTGAGGCACAATCTGTATATCCCAATCAAATTTTTGGTTTGTCCAAGGCCCTTTGGTTTTAAAATAACTTGCCAGACTTCTGAGAAGGCTGGTCCTGGCACATGTTCTCCAGAACTTTCTTCTTCCCCAATCCTACCGCCAGCTACAACATTGTGAACCTTTCCTCTATTATGTAGATCCACTAGTGCTTCGTACCATAAATCTTGCTCCTGCTCACTGTCTGCAGCAATGGAAAAATACTCCTCCTTAGTGTAAAGGGCAACTAGGTATTTGTTTTTAGAATCAGCCCTCTTGTTGATGTTGAAGCATGTCTCAAGAGGGATCACCTTTTTGGGCAATCCAGACTTGTGTCTCCATTTCTTCTCGTTCTCGTAGTACTCGAGCCTCGATGGGTCCTGCAGCACTAGCCGCGCGCAAGACAAAAAACCTCTTGTGCATGCTTTTAGGTTTCCTTAAATAGCCCACCTTTCTTACGTCTGAAAAACAGTTCTGCTCAGTTATAAGACTTGCCATTTTGGAAAAATGTTCATCCGGGTGCAAAAGCAGGTATGTTTTCTCCAGATCATATGGTAGCCTGGATTACTACTTGTACATTGAACGTACGTTCGGTGGCTTTCTATGAACGTACCATGGTTGGAAATTCACCTCTCCACTTGGCTTCGGAGAATTTCTATTAAGCCTTGTTATGCTATAAAGTGTCCCAAGCAGCCAGAAAGAACGCTGTCAAACTGTCGCCACTGAGGTACAATCTCCACGCTCCACATTTTGGAAAATTATGCTCCATGATATATTCAGACACATTGATGGTGTACACTTACACTTCAGTCCAGAGTTCTTATCAAGACAATCATTGTTATTATGGAACCCAAGTTTGTTGTAGCTATTCTGCAAAACTGCAAGATAAAAAACATATAGCTATCAACGTAAGCAATCGCTTCCTAAAAAACAAGTCCATCGTAATAAAACTTGAGCGGGCGTGACGGATCCAGGTATTATTCGGCTACCGATTTGGCTGGCACCGTGGTTGTTTGTGTGGATCTCCGTCCACCGATCCCAGTCTGAGCTGGTGATTATTGAGTGACGAGTCTAGGGTAGGTACGCACGTTTTGTGTCACAGGAACAGCCGTTATTTTATAGAACGAGGTCCATGAGATTCCACTACCGTCAAAATCCAGGAGCCTACACTGAAGATGCCGGTGAAGGGTGTAGCCTACACCTAAATAAAACGTACATTACTAAAGACTGAAATATGCCTATCGATGCCACGTCAACATGTACGCTATATAAATTAACTGTCCAAAAATATCACAGCGAAAAGACATGATCTGGTTGTTATAATCTATCATTTTATAGAGTATAGGATGAATATGATTGGTCCTCCTTATTAGTGACAACGCCGGTGCCTGCTGTTGCTCCGGGCGGCTTTTCATCTATAGTGGACAATGCACATGGCGTACGCCGGCTTACAAAACGTGTTGACTATATTGGAAAATGCCTGGGATACAACCTACCTTGGCACCAAAATCTTAGCAGCCTTTCCCTATAGGTAGAGACATTCGGTGTAATGATCTCATTGGCTAAAATTAAATCAATCACAATTGCATCTATATCCGTTCTGTGTAAAAAAGAGAAAAGAATTCCTACGTAACATATATCACTTGAGCAGAATGTGTGGACTCGTCCATAGACCGGAACCGGCAACACACATGAGAATGTAGTCTAATATAATAATTAAATTAATTTAGGTACATGTAGATAAAATGTCCCCTATTTGCATATGCAACCTAGATCTTGACAGCAAGCCTTGTTGAAACATGCTAAGTTCAGGGACCACCAGTGTTAACGCATGACAACTATTCAAGTCCTATGAAAACATATTCATATAGTTGCCTATTATTGTAGGCTATAGGCTATATGCTGCCATCTACCGTTGGAGTTGGCGGGCTCACGTGTGACCAGCAAGGGCGTAGGTTTGCATCGGGTCCATAGGGACCATAGTCCCTCCATAGTCACGACCAAAGTTTGGGAAAGACACAATCGTCCCCACCAATATTTTGTTAATTTTCGAAAAAATATTTTGCACAACATATTTGCTAAACTCGTTTGTATTATTCTCTATACTATATTTGTCGCTCAGAAAAGTGAAAAATAAATGTCCATCCCTTCCTACATGCCCTCGAGACAAGATTATATAATATAAATTAATTGGCTGAAGTTGCAGTCAGAAACACTTCGTGAATCGTGATTTGCGGAAAGAGTGCCGGTGTTACAAGCCAACTGGTTTTCAAGACAACTGGTTTTTCTACGCGTGCACGCGCTGTGTTCCCTTCACATCTGCCGTGGCTGTCTGTCTCGGTCACCAGATTCGTCACACATTCACAAACATATTACTGGAGTTCTTCAATCTACATTTCATATCCATTGCGGCGATCGTGACTGTATAAGTGAGCACTACATCCCAACGAAATATAAAGAAACACATTCAAGAAAATATATTTATAGAAAGATCGCAAGGACCTGGATTCGATCCCTGTTGAACAAAACGACAAACCCGTCCAGGTGTGTGGCTTCTCCGATTGAGCACTTCCAAACATATTTAGCGAGGCTTTTTACCGAGGCTGCGACCCCCTGACGCATTTTTACAACAACAAATGTACGTTTTGTGACCAATATAGGCCTACAGTAATGATCGTACTGTGAAAAGATACTACAAACACTGTGGTAGCCACAGGACGAGTGGAATATACTAGTAATGTTCTACCCACAAACAATGGGAAGTAGGCTACTGTTGGAGACCTCCAAGCCATGCGATCATGACTGTTATAAGTGAGCACTACATCCCAACGACGTATAAAGAAACACATTCAAGAAAATATATTTATAGAAAGATCGCAACGACCTGGATTCGAGCCCTGCTGAGGAAAAGGATGAACCTGCGCAAGTCGGGGGCTCATCCTATTTTAGACAATGCCATGTCAATTGGGTTATTACTTAGCAGGTCACATTGCGTCTTTGTCCAAGACACCTTTAGGTCTAGATGAGCTGAAACAACGGGTTACCTCGGGCGGATATTAAAACACTTCCAAACATATTTAGCAGTTTTTTTTCAAATATCTTCTGATTTTAATAATACAAAAACAATGATAAACTGTCTTTAGCAGGCTGGGAGGAGGACGTAGCAGGTTGGGAGGGGGGTGGAGTCAGTGACAGCATATGGTCTGTCTCCTCTGAGTCGGGGAGCAATTTAAGGGGTTGCCCAGTCACACACAAGAAGTAAACGCCAACAAGCTCACCTATGAAAAGATCAGAAAGACACAAACACCATTTGTTGTAGTTATATGATAATAAAATACACACATAATTGAAGGATAACTTACTTTGACAGACTGTGTACTTTGTCGACACATCCAATGTCATGCGGGAATGATTTGCTGGACCCAATGTTGTTTCCTCCAGGATCACAATGACTCTTGCTTTAGAGTCTTTGCTGCTCTTTTTGGTTAGTGGTAACTGATTTAAATTATTGTTCTCACTGTGAAGTAGTTTACTGTTACTTGCTTTTCTACAGGTACACTCTTGCACCTTTGAGGTCCATGTTGTTGAATTGTAACTTGTTTAACTTCATGCTCTTAATGATTCTTCCCTTTGGCACTTAGTTTTGGTTTTTCACAATGTATGCTTCATGTTTGACTACCTGCAATGTTGGGGATATCTTGTTGTTATGATCAGTGACCTATGCACTTTTGTAAAGCTCTCTCTTGGAAGTGGCTTTGGATAAAAGCGTCTGCTAAATGAATAAATGTAAATGTAAGTCGCTTTGGATAAAAGCGTCTGTAACGGGTATGTAACGGACGTGGTCTTGCAAACTCCGTCAGAGGGTCACGGGCAATCGTCCCACACTGGGTTCGAGTTCAACACCTCTGGCTTCCCAAGCGCCACCACTACCAACTACGCCAAAGAAAAGCTAGCTATCAATTGACGTGGGTGGCCCATTAATACCTGAGGAGTGACTTTCACCGATACACATCGACTACACGTCTGATAGGCCTAAATGAATAAATGTAAATGTGGCAGCAATCAATAAATAAAAATATAACATGACGGGCAAAACAAATCAAAGAAAACATGCAGGACAGTAGAAGTCCTTCTCCACAGGCGGTTTCCCGATACACACCCAGTGGAACCACAACTGACATGTTGTACACTGGATCTGAGGAGAAGCATGCCAATAGATTACTATGTTATATATAAAACATTACATACCTGTTAGTTTAATCTTACCCAGTCATCATGGCCATCCCCTTTTCTCTCTGGACTTTGACATGCATTTCCGCATGCCCTGCATAGTTCTGCCAGGTTTTCTAACATATGCACAAGTGTCATCAATTTTTTATGACTAAATGATTATGACAAAACATTTACATTAAAAAAGACAAACCTGAATCGGTGACCAGTTTGGAAGCGATTTCCCTCTTCAGCTGACTGATCGCCGCCTCATCAGTAGGAAAATCCAGCATCCCACCAGTTAAAATCAGCTTTGCAAACTACACAAGATATGTTTATTCAGCAACATTCAGTGTGCAACAAAATGTCAGCTGCACTCTTACCTTGCAGACAAAAACCCCACAGGATGTTGAGTCCTGCTGTTTGGGATGGCTTCGTGTTAAGCAAGTCCACCGAGAAATGTGAACATTTGTCTGTCTCATGAAAGCTCTGATAGAAAAATATAGTTGATATTTGTAACCAATCATATTATAAGACATACCAGCTGATGTAAAACTTGCCTCGTCATGTCCTTGCATCTTTGTAGGTGAGCAGGGGTTTCACCTAAAGGGTCAAGGTAGAGCACCTCTTTTTGCTTTGGATAAATGACCTTCAAAATACAATAAAAGAGGATTCATGATCACATTCGATCATCATGCTAGATTACTACACACAGAAGTCCAGACAAACATTGTTCTCAAATTCTTTATGGCAGTCTACTAACCACAAGTCTCCAGTGGTGTTGGTCACACACTGGTCCAATGATCACATCAAAGGCCATTGGGTCTAGCTGAAAACATATACATAATTAAAATGCCTTGACTTGTATCTTTAATCCTATCTGAACAGATTAAAAAATTTGTTACCTTTTTTAACCCTTTGAGTGAGCCTTGCCACATAGGGGTCATCTGGAAGGAGTCCACCTGGAATACCTTCCTCTCCAGAGTATTTGTTCTTATGGTGGCAGTATGAATGAATGCATTCACAACCTTAGGGGATAATTGTGTAAAAAGAAAATCCAGAAAAAACAAAAAAAAATACTGCATGTTTTTAATGCCTGTACCTCACTCTCTAGCTCCCTTCCGGGAGCCAAATTCTTTAGGTCGCTGGCAAAAAAGCTTAAAGGGCCCCACCTTGCTCCACAGCACCCCTCTTAGCTTCCCGGCCCATATGTCAGCTATTACTGATATCAGATGACAGAGTTGTTAACCAATACCTAATTTGTGATTCAATGCAGTATCCAGTTCCAAAATCTCACCAAAGCATTACATTGTCTTTGTGTTGACATCTACAGTATACTTACATTCCTCTGTGGAAGCAGGTGCGGTCAAGGTAATTGGTGCACCTATGGAAGGAGACCTCAAGGAGCTGTGCTGCAGTGTGGGAGGTATGGAGGGGCTGTGCTGCAGTGTGGGAGGTATGGAGGGGCTGTGCTGCAGTGTGGGAGGTATGGAGGGGCTGTGCTGCAGTGTGGGAGGTATGGAGGGGCTGTGCTGCAGTGTGGGAGGTATGGAGGGGCTGTGCTGCAGTGTGGGAGGTATGGAGGGGCTGTGCTGCAGTGTGGGAGGTATGGAGGGGCTGTGCTGCAGTGTGGGGGGTATGGAAGGAATGTGCTGCAGTGCGGGAGGTATGGAGGGGCTGTGCTGCAGTGTGGGGGGGGCTGTGCTGCAGTGTGGGAGGTGTGGAGGGGCTGTGCTGCAGTGTGGGAGGGGTGGAGGCAAACCATTTAGCGGGGATCCGCTCTTCTGGTTCCAAGTATTGTTTTAAATGGTCGATGTTGATTCTTGACATGGTGGTTCCCTTTGGATGTGTCAAATCAACACTTTTCCCCTCTATGTTCGAGATAACATACGGGCCCAACCACTCAGCCTCCATCTTCCCGCCTTTCCGTTGCTCCTCCCGTATGTTTCTCCTAAGCACTTTGTCTCCCACAACAAAGTTGTCATTCACCCCCATAGCCAATTTCCTCTTTTGCACCCGTTCTTGTGCTTTCCTCATGTTTGCCTCCACCTTAGTGTAGACAGAAGGAAGCTTCTGAGTGAGGCTGCACACATCCTCATTGGTGGTGAGGGCAGCTATGTGGTCCTCATTTATCTGTAACATTGTGTTGAAAATAAACACATTATGGCATACACACATACATACAGCTCTGATAGTGCAGGAAAAGGCAATCATACCTGCCACTTGATGGGAATTTCAGAGGGGTAACGGGCCTCCCTTCCATACATCAGATAATATGGGGTGTATTTTGTGGTCAACTGTATTTTGGTCCTGAGGCCAAAAACAGTTGACCGTATGTATTGATCCCAGTCACTGGGGTGGTCCTGCACCATTTTTTTTAAAAACCCTTAACCCTATCCAGCCGGACCATTCAAATATGGTTCACGCCTTAATAGCTCTGCCGTCCAATCACCAATTTTAATTCTGAAAGCTTCTGGATACTCATGACAAGTTAAGCTCAAAGCACATACCATTGGTTAAGGGGTTAGTGGGAGGAGGAATTTACTGTATCGTCTGCAACGGCAGCCATTGTTTTCCGAGTCGGAGCCAGAGTGGAGACCATGGAAGATTGCCTACAGTGTGAGATTTACAGCTTCGAATTGAAATCGGAGACGATATTATGATTAAAGACAAGTGTCTTAATATGTGTTGTGAATATTGTCAATTAAAAGTCTAAACTTTTTACTTACGAAGAATTTGTTTGTGGGAGTGACGGGAGTTATTTTGACGAGAGAAATACTTGTCCGGCAGGAAGGGTAGTATGACGATAGTAGCGCTGTTTAGCCTCAACTTTAGCATATTTCTGTGAAACTTGGAAAAACAACATTAACTAGCTAGATTATGTAAACTATAAGCTACATTTTGATATCTTGTTTGGCCAATTCGGTCGATTGTGGAAGACAGTAGAACGTTTTTTAGTTATCGATAGGAGTAGCCAGGCATAGCGCTAGCTACTTTTGGGGGAGGAGAATTCCGGTTTTCCCCATGTTACCACTAGTCACTAGAATGGTCATAGCTTTTAATCAAAATAAGATATTTCTAATCTGTTTTCGGATTTACATTGCCCACAGATTTGTGGATATTCCACCTAGTCAAAGTTTTCCTCCATCTTGTAATTAAAGTCGTCAAAATGTAAGTTGTCTGATGAGGTATGGTGGATGGAGAAGTTTTTGTAAAAAATGGCTGCCTGAAATCACCTTAATAAAATATGATTTGCCTTAAGTAATCATATATTTATTCACATCATAAAAATCCCCTAGTTCTCCTCTTCAATATGGTATAACCCGTTTAGGTGTACGATTGAATATGAAAATTCATAAAATATGAATATGATAATCATATTTCGGCAGCATATGGAATGTTCGGAATTTTGCCTCCGGCGGGAAAAGGTTAAATTGAAAAAAGGAACCAGTCATTCCCCATATGTTATCAGAATACATTTAGTGAACAAAGTATATATGTTTTTACCCTTGAATGGTGCCATTCAGTTTTTCCACTAAACCATTAGTTTGTGGGTGGTAGGGCGCACAGAGGCTTCTGTCAATCCCCAGTTTCTCACACAAGTCATGGTTGATCTAGAATATTCATAAAGAGGATAATATATTTTGAATACCATGGTGAATTGATGTGACCAAAAGGACAGGAATATTACTATGGACCTACTTTATTGACAAATTCTTTGCCACGGTCAGTCAGGATTCTCTTTGGGGCTTCATATTTGAAGAAGAAATCCAAGACGCACTCGGAAACCTCCTCAGCAGTGTTGGTTTTCAGAGGATAGACCTCGAGCCACTTCGTGAAGTAATCCACCATGATGCATATGTAAACATATCCCTTGCCGGTGGACTTGAGCTTGCCCACTAAGTCCATTCCAACAAGCTCAAAGGGCGCAGTCACCTTTAGAATGCAAACCAAAGCTAAACACCAACAATACTTCCATATAACATGTTAAAATGAATGTGTATTACCTCTATGGGTTTGTATTGGATTTTCTCCTTGATGGAGCTCCTCTTTCTCTGGCAGGCAACACACTGGGCAATCTAATAAAGTGAAAACATGTGCAACACTTTAATATTGAATATGTAAATAATAAGCTCCTCATAAAAATGGAGCAATAAAACACTCACCCATTTTTGTATGTCTGCCTTCATACCAGGCCAGTAGTATCTCTGTAATATTGCATCCAGGGTTTTGTCGATTCCACAATGAGCCCCAATTGCACTGTCGTGGAACTCGACGAATATGTTGTTGGCTTCCTCTGGTGTCAGCACAACCTTGGCCAAATGGTGTCTGTCCTCATCCAACTTCCGTCTGCACAGGTAGTACAGTTGGCCATCTAGGGATTACATTTACAACATTTGAAACTAGAAAATGCTTATCCTGCTGAATGTGTAGGAACGCTAAAAGCCTGAAGCTGAAATATTAAAAATAAAAAAGCTGTAAATACTGAAAAAGGAAACTACTATGAACTACTAAACAAAAATCCTTGTTATTTAAGTATGAGTGAAAAAGTTGGAACAAAACTTAATTTTAGCAATAATCCAAGAGATGATTTGAGAGCGAGCAAGAGCAACATACCTCAATTATTCTACACACTTGGTTGAGAAAAGATAGTAGTGACTTACCCTTCAGTTGGTAACTCAGTGCCCGTCTTTTTAATACATAGCGCTCGTTTTGGGTGAAATGTGGTGGAAAAACATTGTTTTGGTGGTAGGCAAGCAATTCTTCCAACTTTTGGGGATCCATCAATGTTTCTGTGTCTGTCTGTCTGTCTGTCTGTCTTTCTTTCTTTGGTGTTTAGCGAAATATTCAGTATTTCTAATGACCAATGGTGTCGCATTAGTTGCCACATATTCCTTTTATACCGAATTTACTTGACGTTTTTGCTTGATTGTTAATTGTCAATTAAAGGTGTCTGTAATAAAACAGATGAGGAACAACACCTTAGCCCCCCCAAAAGTGGGAACCTAGATTTGTCCCTGAGCCTGGTCCTAACCAGACTCTCGTACATTTTATTTGTATGAATTAATCAAAACGTACTTAGTTTTAGTTATTGTTTTGTTGACTTCTAAGTGAGATGGTCAGCATGTGTCAACAACCTGTCGCAACCGTCCCCAAGTTAAGCATCCATATCAAAACAGACCACACAACAGTATTTTTCAACATAAACAAGTCAATATTTTAGAACAAGCATCAGATTGCAAATTGTTCAATTCTTCCTGTCTGACACAAATATGGAGAAATAACATCTGTAACACCTGCACACTGAATCTATGTAGGCTTATGTTCTAAACAAACACAACTCAATAACTTATAATATTACTAAATAATAAACATAATACAATAATATTACTGTATAAATAAATAATAACTACTTACTAACCAAGAGTGAGGTCATGCCGGGAAATATCAAACAGACTTGGAAATGATGGTGAGGTCCGTGGAATCCAGGCAGGAGGGAGTGAGGATGGAGCCGTTGATGGTAGATGGTGGTGTCTGTAGCACACAGAGACAGGTTAAGGCAAGGCACACAGAGGCAAGGCAAGGCACACAGAGGCAAGGCACAGAGGCAAGGCACACAGAGGCAAGGCAAGGCACACAGAGGCGAGGCAAGGCAAGGCACACAGAGGCAAGGCAAGGCAAGTCACACATAGGCAAGGTACACATAGGCAAGGCAAGGCACACAGAGGCAAGGGAAACATAGGCAAGGCACACATAGGCAAGGCACACATAGGCAAGGCACACATAGGCAAGGCACACAGAGGCAAGGCAAGGCACACAGAGGCAAGGCACACAGAGGCAAAGCAAGGCAAACCTACCGTCAAGTAGTAACGTTGAACTGGCAACAAGTCTGTGGGGAAACCAGGGTATATGAACTGTGCAGATAACGGTAGATGGGTAACAGGTGTGTCTGGTTGGGAGGTGAACTGGAAGATGTGGACCGGAGTATACAGGACCGGAGTAAAACAGGACTGGACAACACAGAACATAACAAGCAGAGCATGTAACCTTGGCTTGTATTAAATCAATCCCTAGCGTCTGCAATCTTTCGACCAGTGTGTTAGCAGCAGCTGGTCTTGTTGAAGCCAGAAGGATAAAGCTAACCTACCCACATAATGGGACCGTGTTAGTTTAGCATACCAGCAGGCTAGCAACTCAAAAGTGATATTGGTAATAAGTAGGCCTATATGATCCCTTGGATAGTAATATGCCTATCCCTGTAATCTCGACCAATGTCAGCAGTCAACTAAGCATAGTTAGCGTCTGTATTAAATTGATGAATTAATGTGCAGGAAAAACAGCACCCTGAAGCTACAGATGTAGAGCAGGTTGGTGATGAATCAACATCAGGGGTTCAGGTGAGAAGTTGAATTGTCAATTTTGGTAAAGATTGTATTAAATTGCAGTTTTTTAAGGGATGTTTAGTCAATGTTACACATGAATGTTATCATTCACACTTATACTTGTAGATAGTAAAACGGTGCTATAAATTGGGATGCCCAAATGTATGCATCATATATGATTTCATTGCTCAGAAGTCCAGTACAGATGTAGGCCTAGTACAGCTCCATAAAACCTGAACCTACATATAAAAAATGTAACAAACAAGTGTCCCTACCAAAGCTGAGACCAAACCTACACCCTTGCTTTCAACAGTACTTTTATGTGATCAGAAAAAAGCTTTGTTCAATATTTGTAGTAAGCAAGTGGTAACAAATCTCTACAATAAACATTTCACTATTCTAACCAACTGTTACGTTCCCCAGTATTGTGTTGGTGGTTGTCTGTGTGTTTCCCTTTTAGGTTCCGTCGCTAATTGGAGCGCTGGCTCCTCCCCCTTCATCAGTGCCTGCAGCTGGATCCACGCACCTCTGCCTATAAAAACTGCCGCATATCTTTTCTCAGGTCTTTTTGGTCTTGGAGGGAGAGCTGGCCGTTGGCTGTTGCTCTGTGTTGCGCTGTGTGCTCTGTTTTGTTCGATAATCAGTCTGTGCGATAATTAACCCGTATGTTTTTCTGTTCCTAGGGGGAAGGGGAAAGCGCCTTAGGAGCGCTTAGGCAAGAGGCCCATGGGCATACATCACCCCTAGCTGTAACCTTGTCTATGCACACTAGGTAAGACCTGGGCGGACCACCCCCTGTAGTTTTTGGTTAGTGCGCCGGCTGGCATGTGAGTTAGGGGTGTGACTTATTTTACTTTCATTGCTTTGGTTCCGTCCAGCCCTTTCCCCCCCCCATTACCGTGTTTTGGCAAAGAAACAGCCTCCTTTAAACGGTACCTCGGTCTTGTGTCCTTTCCTTACACCTACGACTCCACGCCTGTTCTCCGACTACCGGTGGGGGCTTACTAGCAGCGGGGTGTTGCGTTCCCTCTTCCAAGAGGCGTACGTAACACCAACCTTTTTAAGTGTCTGTAAACGTCGGAAGTTGAGTCATTTAAAAACTGAACGGCAAAGCCCGAAAACGATGGTCTAATCTACTCCATCTATACTGATTAAGAGGATGCGGAAGATTGATTGCAATGTTTGAGTATAGATGTTTACGATATTTGTGTTTAAGTTCCGTATGGTCATTTTATGCCGTGCCTGTTGTGAATGGGGCTAATACAATTTCTGCAAGGCTCGACCGCATATGTTATGGTCAAGATTAATATTGTAGGCCTAATTCATACCATCATATTTCTATGATTATTTGGGCACTGTCGGAACACAGTAGGATATGTGAATACAAACAGGGTTATTCTAGAACCACACAAGCACAATTCATTTAGGGAGTTACATGTATTTATTTACCCATAAAACAGTCCACATATAATGTATTTAATAATACTGTTTGATTAGGAATATGTTTGTTAGTGAAAGGGTTATCCTATAAGGATTGAAGAGTGCTGACGGAACTGTCATCAATGGTTCAGAGATGAGTGTCTTGGGGCGGGCATCAGTCTCTATATTTATCAGTTCAAATGAGAGCAGGACCTTAGCTGAACTTTTGGTACAACTCTTAAGTTTGGGGAAAGGGAATCGTGCTGTAAAGAACTCCTCTTATTCGTAACTCAAACTTAACTCCGAACTGCTGCGTGTAACATCAAATACACTCAGAACTTGGTGAAGAGGAGGGTGTATTTATGTCAGTCAAGTTGAGAGATCAGCTGAGTGAATGCACCAAGTAGAAACTACATTTCAGTGACACTAGAATGCTCCAGTGACACTAGAATGCTCTAGTGACACTAGAATGCTCCAGTGACACTAGAATGCTCCAGTGACACTAGAATGCTCCCGTGACACTAGAATGCTCCAGTCCAGCTGTTACTCTGCTGCTCTGACTAAGGAAGAGGATTAGAGTTAGCTAATCCTTCACAGGCGACTATGGTTATTATATACACCTGTAATCTCGAATAGACTTTCACAAATGATGTGAATGTTTTCATTTTTTCTCATCCACAGCCTAAAGTCAATTCAAACATTGTCAGTCACCTAACATTATACTTGATTTCTCTCGTCGAGAAATAACATGCGTTCACCATTTTAAAAAATAGCACCACAATAATTCCTACCTAAATAAATACTCTTGACATTTACAGTAAAAATATAGAGCAATCCTGTACTTTTGACAGTTCAAACATATTTACATACAACAGAAAATAATGCCAAAACCTACAAGAAAATATTTAAAGACTCCAATTTCAGTCTTACTCAATGTTATGTAGAATATTATAAAGTGTAATGAATTATGTGTGTGATTATATTACATATGTTGTGTGTCAAAGGTCTGAAGACTCAGTATGAAACAGTATGGGGAGTTTAATAAGGAGGTTTTTTTTAAAGATGGGTGAACAACTGAAAATAACCTAGTTAATCAGTGAGATGACTGAAAGCTAAATTACTTACTGACCACAGCCCTCTCATTAACAACTCTTACAATCTAAAATGAGAACAGAATGGCAACTAATACATAAATCGCTACATAATTATGAATTAATGATACTGAGTTAAGTACTATACACACATCAAGATAGTAAAAGAAAGTATTTAAAATAAAAAGAGCATTCGGTAGGTACAACATGTTCATGTCCGACAAAGCAGGGGAGTGAGGTGACGTAGAATAATTCATTGTAAAACTTTCAAATATCCCCTGTAGATTGTCTGTAGATTCTCAAAAAGGAAACCATTTTTATGCAGAGACAGCAACAGTTCAGTGTTAAAGTTTTAGACGACTAATTAATACGTTTTGATAGTTAGTTGAGAATCTGCTGTATATAACATCTGCAGATGGAATATTATCAAATCATTTGATGATTCACTATTACAATATATAACTGATCTGATTCAGCAACATAGCAGGTGTAATTAACATGAGAGCAGAGTACTCTGGCCCACCCCAATGAAGAGCAAGTTTAGCTGTCTTTGAATTGTGCTGCTGAGGTATCAAACCAAGAGAGACTGAACATGTCATCGTTTCAGCCACTATGTACTTCTGTTTACTTTCAGAATCAAAACCAATTCCACATGAGACGATGTACATACTGCATGTAATAAATGATGTCATAAACTATATAGCACCAGTTCACTTCTGTTTTAAACAGTTATACTTGTTTGGGATTCTTCAAGTCTTCCCTTCAGTTGACTTCAAGTTCTTCAATGAGGCACTGAAAGCCTTGACGTGCTAAACTGTACTGATATATACTGCTTGGTGAAGAGTTCCCTGCTACCAAAAGGTGGTTATGTGCAGCATCCTTGGCAACAAAACAGTTGAATACATTTTTCGATAAGATCTATGAGTACCACATTTTGGAATGGCTTTTCCAACCTGGAAAACAAACTCTCTAAAAAATGTTACAAAAGATTCTTGAAAAAACAATTAACTGCTGTTATGTCAATTATTTCCCCTCATGTATTGTTCATGAATCCATGTTTTGTTTTACTCAAAGTTACATGTTTCATTACTCTAGTTAAGGAGTCAGGCGTATAAACCAGGATTCCTCTCACAAATACATGCACACACTTACGCACACACACAAACAAACACTCTTGCACATCACGCACAGAGTAATGTTGTATTTATATGTTGTTGCTGTTAGTTTGCCATCACTTTCACATAGTCACATATTTGTTTTTCCGTACATTAATTTAGTGTACTCTGTACTATTGTGAAATTGCTTGCGTTATGTATGGGTATTCTGCCTCTCCCCGCACTGTGTAATATTGTTATCTTCATATTTGTGTGTTGTCAAATGTGCAAAAGTCTGTAATCTAATCAACTTTTGACATTATCATTGTGTAGGCCACTTGTTTTAAAACCTTTGCATTCTGGTAATCTGACAAAAATATTCAATCCTGGGTACATAATACATGATTGTTAGCTTTTAGCCAATTTACAAAACAAAATACTGCAGTTGCTGAATCTAATACTACTGTATCCTTGTAAATGAATCAGCAGAGGATAATATAAAGGATAATAATCAAGTATGTTTGCTGAAGGAGCTTCGGATAAAACAAGTTAGGAATATAATAATAAATGTTCACAGACTTGCAGGTAACCAGTAACAACCAGTAACCACGGTCACAGCCTCTGTGACCAGTAGGGGTGTGATATTGCCTCTTGTACCAATCGCAGTGCATTTTCAGTGCAGTTCTTGTTAGGATGTATGCTGGAGGCAGACCTTGTCGAAGGCACCTGACCAAGAAGGACTGGACTACTCCTTCATGCAGACGTTGCAACGGCCCACGTTCTGGCGCTGCTGCCTCTCATCCTTAAGTGTGGCCTGTGAGGAGGAGCTGAACTGTCCGCTCCGGTCCACACGCGTCAGCCAGAAACTGTAGACGTTGGCAAAGTAGTGGCACGTGCCACGCGGTCCCTGGCACTCCACAAAAGGCTGGGCGCGAAAGTCTCGGAGGCAACTTCCTGACGATGTCAGAGACTGCCCACCCCCCTCATCACCAGCGCCCGTGTGCTGCAAGGGTTCAGTACAAATGCATTACAAACAGGCCCTTCCACACACTTACATTAGGCGACAGGTAGACACATGAAGGCCAAAAATACATTGTTATTCTTACCATAAGGAAAGAGTACCCCATCCATAGACTCCTCCATTTGGGGGGGCACTGGGGCGTGCTGGTGTCCTGACTGTGTATAGCCACGGCCGGGGATGTCATTTCACACACCACACAGCGGCTGATGTGATCCTTTATCTCTTCGCCAGCCACAGGCATCATGGGCACAGCTGCCGTAGTGGAAAGCCAGTAGGATTTGTCGTTGCGACTGGCATAGTCACAGGTTCCCATGTTGCAGTAGGAGAAGGGCATGGTGCTGAACAGGCGCATGCAGGAACCTGCCTGGCCTAGTGAGGGGGTACACAGGAAACACATGATGACTCCACTCGTATGGTTACTGGTTAGATACACTCTCCTTCACCATCTACGTTGGCTAGAAACAGACCAGATAAGTGTGTTTTTGAGTGAGTAGTGCTGTAGGGTCACATACCAAGGTCCTGTGTGTGAGCTTTTTCCTGGCCCTCCAGGTAGAGGAGGCTGTAGCCCGTCCACAGCTCTGCCATGTCAGCAGGGCACGAAGGGAGACTCGCTGATTGGCTGTGCATCACTAACAGGAAGCCAGCGTTGTAGACGGTGCTTCGTCCTGGGCTTCCAGGGTCTCCAGTGAGGCCTTGTTCCCCTGTGATGAAACATTGACCGAGAGACTTAACCCTTGTGTTATCTTCATTGTGACAACTTTACCGCATACAAAAACAAAGTGAAGCATTTTCTTTTAACCGTCGGGCTGTCTAAGACCCCCCCGTATCGCGAAGGTTAAAATAAAATTATTTGTATTTGTTTTTGTATTAGGTAAAGTTGTCGCAACACAATGTGACCCGAAGGCAGCACAAGGGGTTTTAAGACTCGAAGCCAGTCACAATGCATGTCAAGAACAAAAGCATGGTTATATGATGCTACAATTAATTATTAAATGCAGAGGCTGTTGTTACTCACCCTGTAGGCCCAAGACCCCCCTATCTCCCTGAGCTCCTCTGTCTCCAGGGGTCCCACCTGGACCTGGAGAACCATCTGGCCCAGGGAAACCCAGGGACCCCAAAGGTCCATTCCTCCCTGAAAGAGTATTACGTAAATCAGTGCATGCAGTCTTTCAAATGGAGATGATATTGTGTTTCTGTTTTTAGACCTTACCTTTAGGTCCGTCTCTGCCATTTACTCCTGGTGCTCCAGGAAAGCCTTCTTGGCCTGGTAGACCTGGGGCTCCTGGGGGCCCGGGAGGGGCTGATGTGATGTCCTGAAAGATCACTAACCCTACTTCTCCTTTTAGTCCTGTGGATAGAAAAAGTGAGTCAGGTGGCTGAGTGGTTAGGGAATCGGGCTAGTAATCAGAAGGTTGCTGGTTCGATTCCCGGACATGGAAATGACATTGTGTCCTTGGGCAAGACACTTCACCCTCCTTGCCTCAGGGGAATGTCCCTGTACTTACTGTAAGTTGCTCTGGATAAGAGCGTCTGCTAAATGACTAAATGTAATGTAATTGCCAAACTTTGTTTTAATAACACAAACGTTGAGGAAATTATGTTTCAAGTCATGGAAACACAATGGGCACCCCGACCACTGCTGACCAAAAAGACTAAAAATAGAGAAGACAGAGTAGAGGGGGTAGTAGTGTTTCGTTAGTTCACAGTTTTGTCCATTGTTCAAAATAAACCATGTCTCACCTGGGTCTCCCTTCTGGCCCTGGGCCCCCTTACATCCAACTGGGCCGCAAGTTCCAGAGGGTCCGTTGTGTCCTGGAATCCCCATTAACCCAGGACTACCAAGCTCACCTAATGCAAATGCCACTCACATGTTTAGACATGATACAACACATGTCAACATCAATATACCGTATTTAACAGCAATGGTTAAACTAATAGATGAGTAATTACAAACATAATACCAGCTGTCTTTAGAGTAAGGGTTACCTTTGAAGCCAGGTAATCCTGCAATGCCAGGTAGCCCATAGACTCCTAGAGACCCCTTCTCCCCCTTCAGCCCAGGAAACCCAGGTGCACCATTATCTCCCTCGTCTCCAGTCATTGGCAGAGCACGACCAGGAAGCCCAATGTCACCAGTTGGGCCTGAATTCAAATAACAACACAATAGCTTTGTATGACAAGAAAACGGTATGGAATGTTTGTTTATCGGGGGTGGGGTTTATCGGGAGTTCTGACCAGAGTTTCCATCTCGCCCAGGGAAGCCAGCCTCTCCACAGTGCCCTGGAATGGGGTTGGTACAATCAAGGCCTGGCTGGCCTGTGGCACCCATAGGTCCTGGACTACCTGCACGGGGAGATACGGTTGTCACACCATGTCACAGAAGTCCACTTTACCGACACAGACATCTAGGTTGCCAATATGTTTGATATCTGTACCTGTGAATCCTGATTGGCCCTTTGGCCCCAGTGGCCCAGACTGGATTGGCCCCTGGGGGCCTTGACAGCCTCTGGATCCCTTGTCTCCTTTCGGCCCCACATACCCTGGAGGTCCTGGCACACCTGGTCCTGAAACATAATATGTGTGTATAATACAATCAATCCAAGTTTTAATATCATTCTGTCCTCTTCAGAACACACAAATGCTGACTCCTACTCAGAGATGGCAGAAGTACACACACATCCTTCACTCAAGTAGACGTCAGATACTCATGTTTAAAAATACTCTGGACTGTTTGGGAAACTTTGCTCAACCATAAGGAAAGAGTAGGATAATTTCTCAAAAATATTTTTGGAAACTTTGCTCAACCAAATTTTTCTCATTTATTTTTTTTAATTATTCAAAAAAATATTTTGGGGAAATTATTCAAAAAAATATTTTAGGGAATTTTTGTTCAAAAATATTTTCGGTAAACCTTTTTCAAAAAGATTTTCGACAAAGTAATGAGCCTGGCTTGAAAATGTAAGAAGTAGAAAGTACAGATGTCTCTGCTCCTACTTACCTCTTGTTCCAACATCTCCCTTCACACCCTTCAGTCCATCCAGCCCATGCAGGCCCAGCGGCCCTGGAGGACCTGTCGGCAAACACAACAATGTTCCAGTCAGGAGAATGTCAAGCTCATTAAATGGATATTTACGGTAGAGTTTTACGGTAGGAGTGCAACTTCCTGTTGACTGTACAGCTTCATTTGCAAAGATTTAGACTTGAGTATGAGACACTTTGAGACTCTTTATCAGTTGACTTGACAGACCCATTCTTCTATCTAAGTTTATTCAGTCTGTTGGCATCCATTGCTTTGATGCTTTTGCCTGAGTTGAGTTTCTTTCATGCATTTTCTGATTTGAGAGTACGGCATATGTTTTAGTTTGGAATTGTAATAAAAAGTCAATACCAACAATTAATTTTAAAAGAATTATGTACTATTGTGTCAGTGTCTTTGATTGTAGTTTTGAATTAGTCAATTTGGGGGAAAATGTCAGCAAGTCCAACATTGTACTTTTGTATGTAAAATGTTTGTTTTTTTAATATGACGTTTTTTTTTATTATGTAACCTCTGCTCAACGCAAACAAACAAACCTTTGAGTCCCTGGGGCCCCTGCTCTTCCTTGGGACCGGCCATTCCCGGATTTCCTTGGGGGCCATCGGCCCCCGGCCTCCCACCTGGTCCTGGTGGTCCGAAGACACCTGCCAGTGAGAAAGGAGTGAGGACACCATTGCTGCTCCACGGACCACCGTGTGTCTATCTGTCTACAAGGCTTTCCAATGTATGTTCTTACCTGGAGGACCAGGTGGCCCAATGGATCCTGGAGGGCCAGGCAACCCTTTAGGCCCTGGTGCGCCTGAGAATCCTGGTTGTCCTTGATCACCTTTCTCACCAGATGGAGCTATGGGAGGGGACAGTTACATATCCCTCAGAGATAAAACTTCCTTGTTGCTGTCTATTCGTCATGTGCTTCTTCTACTTCTACATAACATTACCAGGTATCCCGTCTTCCCCACGGGGTCCCCTGTCACCAGATGGACCAGGTGGAGCACCAACGGAGTCCCCTCTGTCACCTGTAAGGGAGTGTACTCTGTGATCCTCAGGTAAGCACCCACATCTTGGAAAGTGATTCATGTTGGTACATAAACAATGCTCATACCTTTGATGCCAGTGTATCCTGGGAAGCCGGGCGTGCCAGATGGACCTGTTAACCCAGGGTGTCCCTTTGGGCAGAAATATAGTCGCACAAGTTGCACAAGGCGGACCCTCCAGCTAAAGGAACTCAAACAGGAAAGGAATGTGTTAAACACAGTTAACTGTGAGCATCTACCTGGTCTCCAGGTTCTCCAGGGAAGCCTGTGATGCCCCTCTGGCCAGTAAAACCTGGTAGGCCAGTTTCCCCCTGCAGCCCACAGGAGCCAGATGGTCCGCGAGGTCCAGCCTCCACACCAGGGGGTCCACCAACCCCTACATATCCTGGCTCACCATGTCTTCCCATAACACCCTTACTGCCTGAGAGGGGAATGACAGCGTTTAGCTACCTCGGATCATGCTTCGGGATCATGTGGGTAAACAGATGTGGGTCTTTCTCTCACCTCGTTGCCCAGTGAAACCATCAAGACCAGGGGCCCCAGGAGGACCTGATGATCCTTTGATGAGGATAGCATTCGTGTTTCCAGGGTCCCCAATGGCCCCTCTGCTACCTGGAAGATAAGCTCCTCACATCAGAATCCATTCGATTCCAATTGCCCTGATGCTAGCTAAAATACTAAGATAAAATAAACATACCCTTTTCTCCTTTGACTCCTTCGTCTCCAGTGAAGCCTGGTTGGCCATCGAAGCCCCTCTCCCCTTTCCTCCCTGGAGATCCTATGGCCCCGTTCCTCCCTGGTTCCATTGAGGATCCCTCTCTTCCAGGTGCACCTCGTTGACCTTCACGTTAGAAGTCACATTGGGGGAAATCAACTCAGGCCATGTGTCCCTGTCGCGTTATACTGCTGTACGTTCTAAATGCACTATTTGTATGTCCCTTAGGATCTGCCACATGATGTACATGCTGCCAAATGTGATGTACTGTGTATTATTCAGAACTTTCTGAAGTTGTGTGACATTGTTGGAAAAGCAAGCTCTCTTTGCTTGGTACAGCACTGTTTCTCTTACCTCTCTGGCCATCAGCTCCAGGAACACCTGAGTCCCCTATAGGGCCGCTGGGACCCTGTGTCCCGGGGTACCCAGGAAAGCCCGGAGATCCATTTTTCCCAACCATCCCTTTAGGGCCGGTGCCAGGCAAACCTTCTGCTCCGACATCACCTTTCACACCAGCGCAACCTGAGATACCCACACACAGAATGACCTGACTGCCTGCCAAACAGACCAAATCCTAGTTTGACCTCATCACAGGTGCCTGTGATGAACACATACATGTAGTAGGAGGTACTTACCTGGAGGGCCTATGTCCCCTGCTGGTCCATGGGGCCCTGCGATGCCTTTGGCCCCGCTTTCACACTCCACGGGGGAGGGTCCAGGAGATCCAGGCCTGCCTGTAGCACCACTCTCTCCATGCTCCCCTTTACTCCCCAGGTAACCTGGCAAACCTGCTTCACCTGGGCAATAGCAGTCCTTCAAACTATACACCTCATATAATACAATTTCCTCAATGATTAACAACTGACACAATCCTTACGGTCTAATATAGTAACCACCATCAGCACCTATAAAACTTGAAGTTGAGATACAAGGAATATGGATTTGCATATTGTCCGTTTCTGGTACCTGTTAATCCAGTTGGACCAGGTGGTCCTGGAACTCCCTTAGGTCCTGATAGGCCGAGTGGTCCGGTGAAACCTATTGGCCCTGGAGCTCCGGGAACTGAGTCTCAAACTGGGCCCTTGAGCCCTGTAGGGCCCCTTAGGCCAGGGGACCCAGGAGAACCATCATAGCTCAGGCCTTCTTTGCCTGGATCTCCTACATCCCCTTCACAACCCACAGAGCCTGCATGGAGGGGTGAGAGCATAATGCATTATTTAACCATATTCCATCCCATTTGAAGTATATGTTTTTATGTGTGTTATATATAAGTATACAACAAATATGTACCTTTGATTCCAGTAGGTCCTGCCTGCCCTAAGTCTCCTTTCTGTCCCTTTGCTCCGTCAGGTCCAGTAAGTCCTCTGTATCCAGGCGGACCTGTCCCACCAGCCAGTCCTAGAGAGACACGACCACTGGATTTAAACAAAACCGACCACAAACCCCGGTGAGAAGACAGTGGTTAGGCAACGTTACCTTGTTGTCCAGCATCAGCCTTCTCTCCAGGAGCTCCGGGGTTACTGGGCACACAGGGCAAAGTATCTCCTTCAGTCAACAAGGGGGGCCGGGGAATGAAAACACAATATGAAGGACAGTCGTTAGTACAGATGAGATCATTACAATAATATCACACATTAATTACAAAGTGAAGCATTGAGCAGGCTACTGACCTTGGACTCCTTTGGGGCCGACAGGCCCCCTGAATCCTGGGGGTCCCGCATCCCCCGGGGGCCCCCTGAGTCCCACAGCACCTATGACATCTAAACCTGGGGAACCAGAGGGTCCGGGGAACCCTTTAGGCCCATCGAATCCTGGATAACCTCTCTCACCAGTAAACCCTGAATAGCTATCCCCCTGTTTCAGTCAGACGGAGAACCAACAGACAAACAGGAAGAACGTTTAATTTTGGGCAATGTTCATTTGTAGACTGGCAAACTGAACCCAGCTGACAGACCTGGGAGACATACCTCTGGGCCTTCATCGCCAGGTACACCTGGAAAACCATCTTGTCCCCTCGTTCCTGTGGCTCCCTGTTGACCAGGAGACCCTCGGGAGCCCATTGCTCCCTTCTTTCCTAGAGACAATATAAACAAACATATTTTCATTCAGTCACAAAAATCCGTCCAAAACAAGATTCTTTCCCATGTGCCCTTACCTTTTATATCTATTATGTAGAGGTCCCCTTTCGGACCTTTGAACCCACGAGACCCTGGAAACCCAGGCAATCCCTGGCAGATAAACACACGGTACAATAAACGTTTTTGTTCATGAACGAGGGAACATTGGGTGATCTAAGGCACATGAGGAGCGGTACCGCCACTCACGGCTGGCCCACGTTCTCCGGGTTGTCCTGATAAAGCGCTGTCCCCTCTCAGTCCAGTTGTCCCTGAGATTCCAGGTAACCCAGGCAACCCTGGGGGCCCAATAGGACCAGGCTCCCCCACCATAGGTATTGAACCCCCACAGTCGCAGGCACCAGCACTACCTGCAGACACCAGGACACACACACCTCAGTATTCACCACCATACACTGCAACAGATGTGAGCGGTAGCAATGATGTGAGTGTGTCAAATGTAAATAGATCACAGACTGGAGACATGTCTACTGAAATGCACATTTTATGTGGAACTCATGTTGTGATGGGGAAGATGAGGAAACCAAAAGCTAACTTTGTACTATATTGTTATGATCAATGACATGTACTAAACAAGGTGCATGAAAGATAAGTGAATCAATCAACAAACTAATTAATAAATAACAAAAAGTCACCTTTGTAACCTGGGAAACCTCTACCCCCTGGTGGTCCTTGGTCTCCATCTTGCCCTGGTTCCCCTGGCTCTCCTGCTGTGCAGTACAGACCTGCCGAAATCCAAGAGCACAGGGTATGGGTTCCTAAACACCAACTGAATGACCAGCAATCAGACTAGTCTCTTACCAGCCCATCCATCACATAGCGGTAAGGGACAGTAGAGAACAGGCTGGTTTTCAATACAACATTTTTCACTACTTTTTCTCAACCTGTTTTCTTATAAAAACCTAATTGTTAGGTGTGATCATCTTCATTCTCATTTGACTAGGTCAGATGATGATGCCCAGATGATGCTACCATGCCCAAAATCAAATGCTTTAAAGAGAATTGTTATGTAGAACTGAATAATTGCCGACTGAATATACGAAAAATGAATAGGAAAGTCTCTTTCAGGTACTATCTGAGAATGCACTATAACTAAAATAAGTATATGTAACAGTGATCTGGTGAAAAGAATGCTATCATTGGAGCCTTTTACCGTTCTGGTGCCATCTGGTGTTTTAAATGTGCAACTGAATCTCGAGTGTTTGTATCATTGACGTTTTACTAGTTCATTCATTGGTTTGTATCCACGGTTACGTGAGCTCCAGGTTAAATCAATGTAGGCTAGTTTGTCATACGTTAAGTCAAGTTTCCCTAAGGTTTAACATTTTGAGACCTAATGTATGTAAAGATCAAAGCTCTTTTTCAGTTCTAACAGCTAGCTATGAAGGTAAGTGCTACCGCATGGCTTTTGACGTTGTATCCAGGATTTGCGACTTTGTGCTTGGTTTTAAACTCATTTCAGTCCTAGCTAAGCTAGCTAGCTAGCTTTACTTCCATTGCATTGTGTTGTTAGCTCTAGCTATATTCAGTGTTTATTAATGGGGATATGTTAACGCTAGTGCGTTGTAAAGTGTATGTAATATAATTTTATGTTTTTTAGATGCAGACAGTGTTGTGAGTCTCAAGGTACGTAGCTACTCCAGTTTTGTGAACTTTAATTTGACCGCCCTCGTGGGCAGCATAATGTGCTGTGTTCTGTATTGCTGCAGTTGAAACATTCCGTAATTTATTTTCTATGTTGTAACTCCGTTTTAAATAGAAAATGAGACACATGCAATAGACTATAATAAATTCATTGGATTTCAAACTTCGCTATTCCAATCCAAAGTCATTTTATTGTTAATTTACATTTAATCCTTATTGTGTAGTAATTAAAGGCAGGGTAGGCAATGTTGTTGATAAGCACTTTTTGTCATATTTGGTCTTGTTAGCAACCACTATATCTAAAGGGCTGATGGTGATATGAAATCAATCCGACATCTGTGGGCGTTGCAATACTGTAATAAGCACGACCAATCATTAAGAGGTACCCTGACTATTGTTTGGACGGGCTACTTGTCTGTCTACTTCCCTACCTGCGCGCACTCTGTCCCTCCACTCAATGCTTGTTATTACTGTAGTTTTGTGGTAGTCGCTTTGAAGGAAGGAGGTGGCATATTTTGGTTTGAATTGTGTCAAAAATAAGCTAAAATAGCTAGCTTCGTGCAACTTGCCTACCCTGCCTTTAACTTGAAACTGTTTCTTCCAGATCCCCTACTGGCCAATCATACTTGATCTGGGGTGGAGACTAGATGGAGAAGACACCTTAATGCTCCAGAGAGACTACTGAGACTCAACCAGAAAGACTATAGAGAGAGACTCAACCATAGAGAGACTACAGAGAGAGACTCAACTATTGAAAGACTGAAACAGCAGTAACCAGACAGAGGGTCAACTAGAGAGAAACAAGCTTCCAGAGACGAGATACAGGATCCAGAGAGACCAGACAGAGAACCAAGAGAGAGCTGAGTTATGAAGACACATCACTGTGATACATGTGGGAAGAGCCTTTCCTCATCTAGTGACCTCAAGAAGCACATGAGGATCCACACTGGAGCGAAACCCTACAGCTGTGACCACTGTGGTAAAACCTTTAGCAAGGCTTCCAATTTGACAATTCACAGCAGGATCCACACTGGAGAGAAGCCCTACAGCTGTGACCACTGTGGTAAAACCTTTAGCAAGTCTTCCACTTTGACAATTCACAGCAGGATCCACACTGGAGAGAAACCCTACAGCTGTGACCACTGTGGTAAAACCTTTAGCACGGCTGGCAGTTTCAGATCTCACTGCAGGATCCACACTGGAGAGAAGCCCTACAGCTGTGATCTCTGTGGTCAAACCTTTAGCCAGGCTGGCAGTTTGAAAACTCACAGCAGGATCCACACTGGAGAGAAGCCCTACAGCTGTGACCTCTGTGATAAAACCTTTAGCAGAGCTAACCATTTCACAGTTCACCGCAGAATCCACGCTGGAGAGAAGCCCTACAGCTGTGACCTCTGTGATAAAACTTTTACCAGTAGAAGCATTGTGACAATTCACCGCAGAATCCACACTGGAGAGAAGCCCTACAGCTGTGAACTCTGTGATAAAACTTTTACCAGTGGAAGCAGTTTGACAGTTCACAGCAGAATTCACACTGGAGAGAAGCCCTACAGCTGTGACCTCTGTGATAAAACTTTTACTAGTCGAGGCAGTGTGACAATTCACCGCAGAATCCACACTGGAGAGAAGCCCTACAGCTGTGACCTCTGTGATAAAACCTTTAGCAGAGCTAACCATTTCACAGTTCACCGCAGAAACCACACTGGAGAGAAGCCCTACAGCTGTGACCTCTGTGGTAAAACCTTTAGCCAGTCTTCCACTTTGAGAATTCACCTCAGGATCCATACTGGAGAGAAGCCCTACAGTTGTGACCTCTGTGATAAAACCTTTAGCAGAGCTAACCATTTCACAGTTCACCGCAGAATCCACACTGGACAAAATCCCTAAAGCTTTGACCTCTGTGGTAAAACCTTTAGCCAGTCTTCCACTTTGAGAATTCACCTCAGGATCCATACTGGAGAGAAGCCCTACAGTTGTGACCTATGTGGTAAAACCTTTAGCAGTAATGGAGGTTTCACAGTTCACTGTAGAATCCACACTGGAGAGAAGCCGTACAGCTGTGAACTCTGGTAAAACCTTCAAACACACTGGGGAATTAACAGTTCACAGCAGGATCCACACTGGAGAGAAGCCCTACAGCTGTGACCTCTGTGGTAAAACCTTTAGCTGTGTTAGAAGTTTCACAGTTCACTGCAGAATCCACACTGGAGAGAAGCCCTACAGCTGTGACCTCTGTGGCTATTCAGGTAAAAGGAATGACCATCTGAAGAGACACCTGCTTGTCCACAATAGAAAACCCCCAAAGCAGTGATATCTGGGACCAAGCTGTCCCAGCAGTCACCACCTGAGAGAATATGACCCACAGCTGGAAGAACTACCGGCCTACAACTAAAACATCTCAAATCCTCTGCTGTTAGACTGCTCCTCCAAAGGTTTCTTCCATTTTATTGTCTAACTTTTATTGATGTAAGACTGTTTAGCCTCTGTTACGAACCTTGTCCAGGAGGAAAGGCCATAACACTAGACAAACACACATGCAAACAGGGCAAGGGGTGTAACTGCCTGTGTTCTGCACCTCTTTCACAAACTGTCTATAATGGGGGGAGCACTGATCTACTCCTCCCAAGGTGTCTTCTATTTTTTCTCTAATTTTCCTTGTCTTCCTTGAGGGTTTAAGATGGTTGAGAGTCAGTTCTATGGGCGTATGTGAAGCCCTCTGTGACATTGCTTGTAAAAGTTGGCTATACAAATAAATGTGATTTGAATTTGATGATCAGTCGTCCAATGCACATTGATCTTCATCCATTGTTGAAGAATATAGACGCACTTCTCTGTATTTACATTTGCAAGTAAAGGGGTCAAGAGACTGGATGGTTCTGAAACAAAAGGGTTTATTGTCCTATTTACCAGATGATAGCCTGATAACAGGGCAGTTTACACCCTTCTCTCCTACCTCACTGGAAGATGAAGACTGGAACAGACATGCGTTAAACATAGGACTGGGTGGTAGGCATATGTCCTAAAATTATATTTATTATATTTACGGCAATTGCCCCTCACTGCCCCCCACCCCCTCCTGAGTATCATATCGTCGGTATATTTTAGTTTAATTTTTTTAAATATATTACTCAATGTTGATCGTATACCGTTATCCACACCCCTCTACCATCCACAATAGAGTGAAACTGGTAATTTACCAATAAATCAGGTTCAACATTTCACACTGATGATAAGAAAGCCTATAGTCTAGTTTGGGGGGCTCTGTTATCCGCTGACAAAGAATGCTAAGCATCTGTATTATTCAGTATAAAACATCACATTCTTAATTTCTCCGACATTAATAAACACATTTGGTCAACTTTTCTCAAATGTGGTTTTCAAGGCTACTATCTTGACCCACGAGAAAACAGCTTCAACTAGTATGTATAATGTAAACTGATAAATATTGATATTGTCAGCTGTATGTAACAACTCTAGCCACGCTCCTTCACGACAAGGCTTCGCTCACCACTCACGGGATACGAAAGCACGACCTCCGACTTGCCAAGCGTGACCACTAGACTACCAACTACGCCAAAGAAAGCTAGCTCTGCAATGACGCGGGAGACGGCTACATACCAGAGGAGCGAGTTTCACGGTTCTCACTCCGTTACATTTATCAAGAGTGATCTGGTGAGAAGAATGCTATCATAGATTCCACTTTAGTATAGATAGTATAGTTATATAGTATAGATATTTAGTATAGACAGTCCGCATATTTAAATGTAAGGATACTATATGTTTATTGTATGCACCTTCCTGCCAAAGCAAATTCCTTGACTGTGCAAACTTTCATGGCCAATAAATCCCTTTCTGATTCTGATTCTGATTCTGATCATTGGAGCCTGTTACCGTTCTGGTGTCATCTGGTGTTTTAAATGTGCAACTGCATCTCGAGTGTTTGTATCATTGACTTTTTACTAGTAGGCTACATTCATTGGTTTGTATCCACGGTTACGTGAGCTCCAGGCAGTGTTGCCAGATTGGGCGGTTTTCCGCCCAATTGGGCTACTTTTGTTTACATCAGGCGGGGAAAAAATACATTGGGCGGTTGAATAAAATTTGGGCTGCTTTTGCCCACATTTGGCGATTTTTTAATAATGTGAAAACAGCACTCTCACTATATCTTTTAAATTAAACAATTAAAAAATAATTAACTTGAGTTGTAGTTCATTCAATTCGCATCTTTTCCCCCCCAATCGGCATCATTACATTTGGCAACTTAACCGTGACGTCAGCTCAGCAAACGCACTGTAGCCGCGCTAAATTTGAAGCGGGTGGCCTAGCTTGTTAGCATCATGCCGAAGTGGGGAAAATATAAAAAATCCTACAGGAAGGAATGGGAGACCGACCCTGAACTCAAGACCTGGATCGCAGCTGTCCCAGGAGACGACTCTAAAGCCCGCTGCAAGTTTTGTAACACAGAAATAAGAGCTCACCTTAATGATTTAAAAGAACATGGCGCCACAAAAAAACTCAAGTCCCGCTGTGCGCCGAGTGTCAAATCGTTTGCTGTACGGATGGGATCTGGTGTAGGACAAGGCACAGTCAAAGATGACCAAAAACGTCGCGAACTCAGGGTTGCAACCTACGTTGCCTGCCACACTTCCATCAATGCTGTTGAGGACTTGTCAGATATACTCGAAGAGGAGATGGGAGCGTTCAAAATGCACAGGACAAAGTGTACAGCGGTTATCACATCTGTTCTGGCACCCCATTTCAGAGAGGAGTTAAAGGAAGATGTTGGTGAGTCTCCATATTCTCTCTATCTGGACGAAACTACAGATATATCGGTTAACAAGCTCCTCTGCATATGCGTTAAGTACCGATCACCTCTCCGGGAACCATCACCTTACCGTGGTGGAGAGGTTTGTGTGCCCCTGTGAACCTGAGAGCTGTGTTGTCTGGAGCCTAGTGCTCCTGGTAGGGCCTCCCAAGGCAAAGTGGTCTCAGATGAGGGGCCCGACTAAGAATGGTTCACAAAGACCTCATGGAAGATCATTTAAGAGGGAGAGTGACCCTGCCCGGAGGAAGCCCGGGGCCCCCGTCTGGAGCCAGGCCCAGAAAGGGGGCCCGCCTGCGAGCGCCTGGTGGCCGGGTCTGCCACGGGGCCCGGTCGGGCACAGCCCGAAGAAGCTACGTGGCAAACTACTCCTCTAGTACTGATGGGCCCACCACTCATCAGAGGAACCGCTGGGGTCGGGTGCGCTGCCAAATGGGTGGCAGTGAAGGGCGGGGACCACGACGGACCAGACCCGGGCAGCAGAGGCTGGCTTTGGGGACGTGGAACGTTACCTCGCTGTGGGGGAAGGAGCCGGAACTGTTGCGGGAGGTGGAGCGCTACCAGTTAGATCTGGTGGGGCTTACCTCCACGCACAGTCTTGGCTCTGGAACCGTACTTCTGGACAGGGGTTGGACCCTATTCTTCTCTGGAGTTGCCCAAGGTGTGAGGCGCCGGGCCGGTGTGGGGATACTCACGAGCCCCCGGCTGGGCGCTTCTACGTTGGAGTTCACCCCGGTGGACGAGAGGGTCGCCTCCCTACGCCTCCGGGTTGTGGGGGGGGAAGACTCTGACTGTTGTCTGTGCGTATGCACCGAACAGCAGTTCGGAGTATTCGGCCTTCTTGGAGACCCTGAACGGAGTCCTGCATGGGGCTCCGGTAGGGGACTCCATAGTTCTGCTGGGAGACTTTAACGCACACGTGGGCAATGATGGAGACACCTGGAGAGGCGTGATTGGGAGGAACGGCCTCCCCGATCTGAACCCGAGTGGTCGTTTGTTGTTAGACTTCTGTGCTGGTCATGGTTTGTCTATAACGAACACCATGTTCGAACATAAGGATGCTCATAAGTGTACATGGTACCAGAGCACCCTAGGCCGACGATCGATGATCGATTTCGTGATCGTATCATCTGATCTGAGGCCGCATGTTTTGGACACTCGGGTGAAGAGAGGGGCGGAGCTGTCAACCGATCACCATCTGGTTGTGAGTTGGGTCAAAGGGTGGGGGAAGAATCTGGACAGACCTGGTAAGCCCAAACGGGTAGTGCGGGTGAACTGGGAACGTCTGGCGGAGGCCCCCGTTCAAGAGATCTTTAATTCGCACCTCCGGCAGAGCTTTTCTAACATCCCTGTGGAGGTTGGGGGCATTGAACCTGAGTGGTCGATGTTCAAAACTTCCATTGCTGAAGCCGCAGCGGGCAGCTGTGGTCTCAAGGTCTTAGGTGCCTCAAGGGGCGGTAACCCTCGAACGCCGTGGTGGACCTCGGTGGTCAGGGAAGCCGTCCGACTGAAGAAGGAGTGCTTCCGGGATATGTTATCTCGGGGGACTCCTGAGGCAGTTGCAAGGTACCGACAGGCCCGAAGGGCTGCAGCCTCGGCTGTGTCAGAGGCAAAGCAGTGGGTGTGGGAGAAGTTCGGAGAAACCATGGAGAAGGACTTTCGGTCGGCACCGAAGTGTTTCTGGAAGACCATCCGGCACCTCAGGAGGGGGAAGCGGGGAACCATCCAAGCTGTGTACAGTAAGGATGGGATGCTGTTGACCTCAACTGAGGAGGTAGTCGGTCGGTGGAAGGAGCACTTTGAGGAACTCCTGAATCCGACTAACACACACTCTATGTTGGAGGCAGAGCTGGAGGCTGATGGGGGATCATCGTCAATTTCCCTGGTGGAAGTCACTGAGGTAGTTAAACAACTCCACAGTGGCAAAGCCCCGGGGGTTGATGAGATCCGTCCAGAAATGCTGAAAGCAATGGGTGTGGAGGGGCTGTCTTGGATGACACGCCTCTTCAACATTGCGTGGAAGTCGGGTACAGTGCCGAAGGAGTGGCAGACCGGGGTGGTGGTTCCTATTTTTAAAAAGGGGGACCAGAGAGTGTGTGCCAACTACCGGGGTATCACACTTCTTAGCCTCCCCGGCAAAGTCTACTCCAAGGTGCTGGAAAGGAGGGTTCGGCCGATAGTCGAACCCCAGATTGAAGAGGAACAATGCGGATTCCGTCCGGGCCGTGGAACAACGGACCAGCTCTTCACTCTCGCAAGGATCCTGGAGGGAGCTTGGGAGTTTGCTCATCCAGTCTACATGTGTTTTGTAGATCTGGAGAAGGCTTATGACCGGGTTCCCCGGGAGATACTGTGGGGGGTGCTGCGGGAGTATGGGGTGAGGGGGTCCCTTCTCAGGGCCATCCAATCTATGTACGCCCAAAGCGAGAGCTGTGTACGGGTTCTCGGTAGTAAGTCGGACCCGTTTCCGGTGGGGGTTGGCCTCCGCCAGGGCTGCGCTTTATCACCAATCCTGTTTGTGATATTCATGGACAGGATATCAAGGCGTAGTCGTGGTGGGGAGGGGTTGCAGTTTGGTGGGCTAAGGATCTCATCTCTGCTGTTTGCGGATGATGTGGTTCTGATGGCATCATCGACTTGTGACCTTCAGCTCTCATTGGATCGTTTCGCAGCCGAGTGTGAAGCGGTTGGGATGAGGATCAGCACCTCTAAATCTGAGGCCATGGTGCTCAGCAGGAAACCGATGGTTTGTCTACTACAGGTAGGGAATGAGTCCTTACCCCAAGTGAAGGAGTTCAAGTACCTCGGGGTCTTGTTTGCGAGTGAGGGAACAATGGAGCGTGAGATAGGCCGGAGAATCGGAGCAGCAGGGGCGGTTTTGCACTCGCTTTACCGCACTGTTGTGACGAAAAGAGAGCTGAGTCGTAAGGCAAAGCTTTCAATCTACCGGTCTATCTTTGTTCCTACCCTCACCTATGGTCATGAAGGCTGGGTAATGACCGAAAGAACGAGATCGCGGGTACAAGCGGCCGAAATGGGCTTTCTCAGGAGGGTGGCTGGCGTCTCCCTTAGAGATAGGGTGAGAAGCTCAGTCATTCGTGAGAAACTCGGGGCAGAGCCGCTACTCCTTTGCGTTGAAAGGAGCCAGTTGAGATGGTTCGGGCATCTGGTAAGGATGCCCCCAGGGCGCCTCCCTAGGGAGGTGTTTCAGGAGCGTCCAGCTGGAAGGAGGCCTCGGGGAAGACCCAGGACTAGGTGGAGAGATTATATCTCCACGCTGGCCTGGGAACGCCTCGGGATCCCCCAGTCAGAGCTGGTTGATGTGGCCCGGGAAAGAGAAGTTTGGGGTTCCCTGCTCAAGCTGCTGCCCCCGCGACCCGACTCCGGATAAGCGGTTGAAGATGATGATGATGATGATGACCGATCACAGAAACACAACAGGTTTGTCAGTACTTGGGCTTGTTGATCTTCTCAGCGCGGATGCTCAAGCCATATCAGAAGCAATTGTTTATTTCCTGAGTGAATGTGGCCTGGACATTAAACATATGGTGGGGATCGCAACGGATGGGGCAAGTGTTATGGTCGGAAAAAATCATTCAGTTTTCACACTCCTCAAACAAAAGCAGCCTAGTTTACATCTTATTCGCTGCGTTTGCCACTCATTGGATATAGTGGCTCATAAAGCAATGCAACTTCTTCCAAGCAATCTGGACTACATGATAAGAGAAACCTACAACTGGTTCGCACACTCAGCAAAGCGCCAGGGTGACTATAACAACGTCTATAAGGCCATCAATGACGGCGGCTGTCCTCTGAAATTCATATCCCCCAGCTCAACCCGTTGGTTGGTGATCTCAGACTGTATCGAAAGAATTTTAGAGCAGGAAGATGCCCTCAAGCTACACTTCAGTTTGGTTTCAAGTGCCGAACACTGCTATGCAGCCAGGCTTTTGAATGAAATGTACAGTGACAAATCAAACAGCCTGTACATGCACTTCCTCCGGCCCGTGTTGATGGAAATCAAAACCGTCAACAAAAATTTCCAGCTGGAAACGGGAGATACGCTGGGTGTTTTTAGGGATCTTGACAGGCTGTACATTTCGACTTTGAGGAGAGTTGTGAAGCCCAGCGTATTACGCATGAACAACGACAGTCGTCTCCGGGAACTTGACCTTAAATCATCCAGCCTCTACCTCTCACACCAGGACGCGGACCTGGGCTTCTCATTCCAACAGCGGCTGGAAGCCAGCACATTAGCGCCGGAGCTGAAGGATGTAATTTCCGCGCGCTGTTTTGATTTTCTAAAAGAAGTGCTTGGGCAGTATCAAATGCGTCTTCCTGCATCAATGGAAATGCTCCGCAAACTGGAGCTTTTTTGTCCGAAGCAGGTGATGTCAACAATGAACAGGCCAGGAGTAAAAGACTTGCCCGCTGAGTTGTTCTCTTGTTCGGTGGACATATTGGAGAGCCAGTGGAGAAACATTGCATCAGCCGGCTTCTCAAGTGATCAGGCCATTGACGCCTTTTGGATGGAAGTTGAGGCATTTCAAGATGCTGGAGGAAACCAGTGTTTCAAAGATTTAGCACTGGGTGTCATCAGATTGCTCACTCTGCCAATATCAAATGCCCACGTTGAGAGAGCGTTTTCCCAGGTGGCGCTGTTAAAGGATGACACTAGAAATCGCATGGGATTACGGCTCCTTTCCAGTCTCATGTGCGCTCTGGCCTGAGCAGAAACGGATTGACGTCCGCCACTTTCAAACCTCCCCGACAGTTGTTGGGGAGGTTTGATTCATCCATGTATTAGCCAGCCGACCTGGCTTCCAGTGACTGTAAATAGTTCTTCGTTATCAACATTGTTCAAGTTAATGGAAAGAGAAAGACGCTGATTCTGCGTAAAGGTAAGATGTTTTTTTTTATGTCACCTAATCTTATTTGCACTGTGACTGATTTGTAGCCCACGTATTCTATGGCATTAGCTTGTTTATTTTAAAACTAGTTTTTCGTGGTTGTGTGTTCGGAATCTCAATCAGCTGCTACAGGTGTGGAAAGCAGCGAGGAGAAAAGGAGGAAGAGGGAGGGAGAGAGGAGAAAAAGAGAGGCAGGGAGAGGCGCTCTGTGCATATTTTTTTTTGTTTTAAATTGTTTCGCAAGTAGGCTAGTCCTCAACTCCCTCATACGGGTCATTTGTGTAATTAATGAAATGTATTAGGCAGTGGCGGTGCGTCCATAGAGGGCGCAAGGGCGCCGCCCCTCCTAGAATTTTTCGTAAAAAAAATTAAAAAAAACGTTCAAAAATATGATATACCAAACTATTTAAATAAGAAATGTACTGTGTTAATGCGTTAAATGTGTGTGGGAGACCGTAAGTCCCTGTCAACAACCACTTAAATGTGACCGAATATAATATATTGCCATTCGTTATCACTGAGATAAGCCACTCCCCCCTGGGGGCGCCGGCCAAATGGAAGTCAATGGGAGCTCTCGATACATTTTCATACATTTCAGAAGAACGGCTTCTCATTGGCGGAAAAAAGGGGCGATGCCGGGGCGCACACTCGTGCGCCCCTGGCCAATGACATCGTTTCTTACTTATATTGACATCTGATTCGTCGAATCAGAGACCTTCACTCCAGGGGCGTCAGCTCACCCAATACCATACAGGGGCACAATAGGGCACCAAAAAAAAATGCGAGCGCGCGAAGCGCGAAAGCTAAAAAAAATGTTGGGCAATTATTTATTTTAAAAAAGCATGGGCACAGATAATTAATGCAAGCACGCGAGCAAATATTTTATAGCACTTATTTATTATCATAAAGCGTATCTTCATTAAATATCTGTCAGCAAACATGAACTTGAAAACTGAAAACTTGAAATGTGCAACTGTAAAAGGAAAAACAAAAAAACACCTCTACATACATACATGTCTGTGTTTATCATTTCTATTTCAGACCATCCTATGATGGTGTGATGGTGATGATCCTATGAGGTGTGTATATCATGGCCAGAAAGATAGGGGAGCTGTTCATTTTTTTAACAGTAAACGGTAGCGCCTCTGCTTCATTTTTGCGAAGCTGTCGATCAATTGTGACTGGCTTAATTTGGAGAGTTCTCCTCGCTCAACCGACATGATGGCAAGATGATGAAGCCTATCTTGCCCCATTGTACTCCTCAACCAAGTGTGAAGGCGTCTCAGTACGCTGAATGTCCTTTCACAACTGCAGCTGGACACAGGAATGGTCAGACATATTTTAATGACCTGTGTCAGTGTAGGGAACATGACATTATCGAGTAAACCGAAAAGACATTGCATGTCAGTAATTGGCAGGCTCTCCTGCTTTCTGTCCAGGTAATGTTTCGCTACCCACACCTCCTCTTGTTTAAGATCAACATTGTAGTGATCTGCGAGACCTCTGAGGTCCTCCTCTTTGAGAAAGGTGCTCGAGCCTGGGTTACAGGCCTGAACACCCTTCAGAACAACGCTGTTCAGAGATGAAAAGCGTTGCTCCAGCTCCGCAATCATCCTGTCTAGGCAAGGTAGGTAGACATTTGTTCTCAATTTTTCAGCATTGCCTAGGTCACTCGCTGCCCCACAACTAGACTCGACTATGTACTCCTCCAGGCGTCTTTGCTTTTGCCTTTGTCTTGGAACACATGACTCAGGGATTTGGTGCGTTTCGCACAAGGCCTTTGCACGGTCATATACCTCCGTCGCTTTGGGGGCAGTGCGCATTTCTTTTAGAGTGGCACACACAGCGCATTTAAACTCCTCTGCTTTTGCCAGGTCCACAGTTTCACTTTGCAGGTATTTGTGAAGACTTTCTGTCACAGACAAAAAATTGTGGTGAACCTGGCAAGGTTGGCATGCAAACCCACAGCCGTGGGGTTGCTGATGTTGGACAGGCACGTGAGAACTGCGGGGAAATTCTCTATCATAGCGTTGATTGACTTCAGCTGGCACGACCATCGGGTCTTGGACAGCTGTACCAGCTCAGAAGGCTGTAAGCCAAGCTGTTTCTGGGTCTCCTTAAACTTGTCGTGGTTAACAAGGGAGCCTGAAAAGAATGTATACACATTCTGCAGGAGGTCAAATAAATTCCTGGCCTCTGGTATGGCTTGACATGTGCAACACAGCACTAAATTCAATTGATGTGCATAGCAATGCACATAAATGGCCATGGGATGGTTCTCTCTGAACTTAGCTTGGACCCCTCCAACAGTCCCACTCATGACTGAGGCGCCATCATAAGCCTGTGCAACCACCTTCACATGATCTATGCCATTCAATCTTAGCTGATCTTCAATTGCAGTGGTAATGGACTCTGAGTCAAACCCTTTCAAATCTGTCATGGCTAGCAAATGCTCTTTCACACTCCCCCCAGCAACATAACGAACACACACAGCTAGCTGCTCAGTGGTGCCATCTCTCGCTTCATCTGCCATTACTGAAAACATTCCAGCCTCCTTTATTTCTTGACTGATAGCTTTTACTATCTCTTGGGCACAGCATTGAATGACCTCATTTTGGGATGAAGGTGATAAGTATGTACTGTGAGATGGTGGTGAATATGCCTGAAGAAAAGGATCAAACTCTTTCAAGAGGTTCATACACTCCAGAAAGTTTCCCTGGTTGTCGCTGGACATGCCCTCATCATGGCCACGGAATGGGATATTTTGTTTACCCAAAAACTTGGTAACAGCCACAACCCGGCTGAGGTACTCGCGTCTCTCTTTGATTTCACGCTCACTTGCAGAATCCAACTGCTCGACAACACTGCCATGAGCCGCACTGGCTTTATAACTACACCAAGACTCCATGCTTGCCTTATGGGCTGGTGATTTCTCATGCTCTCTATAGACATCCAGAGCTTTTTTCCAATTTTGAAAGCCAGTGTTTACAAAGGTGTCATTCTTCAAATGTTTCCCAAATATTCTACAGGGAAAACAAAAGGCTGCATCTTTAGACTTGGAATATTCCAGCCATGTAAAGCTTTCAAACCAGTTGGCGTTAAAGGATCGATTCTTGGCACCAAAGTTGTGCTGGGGATATTTTGACAACTTAACTTGGTTTGGGCCAGACTCCTTTCCCCCAAGATCACTTGTATGTCCCTCAACATTGTGGACACTGCTTTTTTCTCTTGCCCCCAGTCTAATGTTCTCTGCCACTGTGGCAACTGTTTTCTCAGTCTCATATCTGGGGTGTGATCTCTCTGGCCTGTCTGTCTCCTGTTGTCCTTCCTTCTCTCTCTGCATTTCCCCTGCCTCAACCAGCTCATTCTCTTCTGCCCTCTGATTCTCCTGTCTGGTGCAACATACAAAAAATCATATGATCAATGGTTACCTCAGATAACCATTAAAAGTTCAAATAAAATTAATCAAATCTAAGCTGAGTCTCACCTGTCAGTGTCATCTCTCAATGCCAACTCTACCTGCGTCCCTTCAATCTGCTCCTCTCCTCCTCTGCACTCTGCTGCACTGAGTCTTGAAGCAACAAGAACATATTACAGTCTCCTGTCTGCATTTTCACTATCTAGATTTGTATATATGCATATGTAAAGTTACTTGTGTATAACCTGTTTGCAGTTATTCCTAATTAATATGAAAGTAATAGTCATATCACCTCTGCTCGTGCTCATCAACATCCCTCTCTCCTTCACCTTTTCCTTCAACTCCTCCGTCACCTCCTCCGGCACTCTGCTGCTCCTCTTTGTCTGGACAGATATGTAACTGTTAGGCTTGGGCTAGTGACCAGTGGTCAACTCAACTGGGTTGTTACCTAAAAGTGGTTTGCATTGCCTTGTTACCTAGCGTACCTCTCTCATTTCTCCTTGCTGCTTTATCCCTGCGCCGAGCGAATAACTTTCTGATGTCCATCTACAAGAACAATGTTGTTTGAGTTGAATTGAGATCAAAATCATAACTAATACAGTAGGCTGTTATATCTAGTTCCGGTCACTGAGATAACAAATAATTCAATGCCAGCAAAAGATCATAAAATAACATAGCCTACTAGTACAACATACTTCTTCCATAACTCTCTACATACCTGACACACCAAAAAAACGAATAGTAAAAACAGGACATTCGTCTATATGCATGCTATGAATGATACCTATCAATTGTTTTTTTCTCTACATTATGTTTCTACTGTCTTGAAAGTAACCACCTGTATGTCATCATGCCCCCTTAATGTCTGTGCTTTCGTCTGTAGGCCTACTCGAGCAGAAAACACCAGAATGAGAATAATTTCAGAATCATTCATTTTCAACTTTGAGACCAACGTGTGCTTGAGCTGCTTAAGCCAGCCTGCTTATTTAAGCATGCACTGGGCTATTTTTAAAAGCAACAGCGTACAAAACAGCTTCCACCTCCGAGTGTTGTATTCTGTTATAAATTGCGCTAGTATAACATCGGTGCCATTGGTTCCAGGCAACTTGAGAAGATGTCTTATACAGTATGCCGATAGCTAGCTAACTAAGCTGACAAGACAACTTGGATACCCCATCACGGGATCATCACCCCCTGAAAACACGAACGTAAAGAATCGAGAAACACCATAAGATGGCATGTAGTGTGAACCCGACATTTGTGATCTTTCTCCGATCAACAGGTCCAGCTTAAACAGTTATCGCTACAGTTTAATATATTAGCGAACTGTCTGGCTACTATAGCATAACGACAGACGTGACCACATTAGCCAATAACACCACTTCAGAGACGCCCCTTCACCTTATTTGATGAAAGGCATACACATTTGTTAGACATTCTATGCTTCCAGAGGATAAAAATGTAACGCTTACTGTTTACTTCACTTCACGCCGGCCGGAGTGAATGGTCGCTGACGCTGTGCTGGACAGGTTCAAAAAGTCGATATCAAGGAGAATGATTCTCTCCTCAGTGTGTGCATTCGTCACGTACATTTCATTGCAGCGGCCGGCCAATGAGGGGGGGCACCATGCATATAGGCCTATTTTAAGAAAAAAAAATGCAAGCATGCATTCTGTAGATTGCCAGATGAGTCAGACTTAAATAAAAAATAAATAAAGGTATAAATAAATTAATTAAAAAATCAGTGCCCCAGGCATACCCAGGCACCGCAGATCCACAACGGGGCACGTGCCCCGGTGAAAAGGGTCTGCCGACGCCCCTGCTTCACTCCCCTTATCATTCCCCCACATCCCATATAATTATCACGTATCTACGAGAGCAACATAGCTAGCAAAGGATGATGGGCTGTTGGCCTACGGGACGTACACCCGTAGCTTCTCCTCAAACCTGTATGCTAAGTAACCGGAGCTGGTTAGCTGGTTGTTCAGTGAGTAATTCAGTGTTACACACACAGTCACAACATCACACGTTAGCAACGACGCTATGCGATATCAGCGACCCTTCAGCATTAGTATCGTAGCTAAGTCTAGGAAAGTTGAGGCTACTTTTCGCTAGGTACCTACGAACATGTCTTAATCTGCTAGACAAGTGGCTTCCCCATCGTTCTTTTGGTGAGCTGTCTCATGAGCCCTACTAGCCGACAAGCAAAATAGTTATTTAGCACTAGCGTTGCTACCTGCATATATGCAAACATTGTTTACAATATTTTCAGGCTTCAACCAGTGCTGCTCAAACATACATACAGGGTCAAGAGATAGATTCGTTAGGCATTGAAGAAATAGTAGGAGAGGACGACAGCATCCAACATAGCTAATACATATATATTTAATGTAAAAAAAAAGTTCTGTGTAACGACCAATCCCCGCCGCCCAACTGCGCACCCCCCCCAAAAAAAAATCACCAGCCGCCACTGGTATTAGGCCTACACGGCTTAAAAGTGCACCTTTTTACGTACAGCTGACATTATTACTAATCTGGGTTTTGCACTAGAATGCCAGAGGTTCATCTTGCAATTTGTGTATGGTTGATTTTAATTCGCAAAACATATTTTTCTATCACGTAGGCCTATGTGTGGTTATTTGATGCAGATATGAAGCTCTGGATACTTACGAGTGTTTTTCTGTTGCATGTGTTATGATTCTACGGGTTTACACGGATGTCTGGCAACTTCGTGGTTTGGGCTGGTTTTTAGTGGAATGGGCGGGTTCTAAAATGTGATTGGGCTGGAAACTGTCAATCTGATCTGGCAACACTGGCTCCAGGTTAAATCAATGTAGGCTAGTTTGTCATACGTTAAGTCAAGTTTCCCTACGTTTTAACATTTTGAGACCTAATGTATTTAAAGATCAAAGCTCTGTTTCAGTTCTAACAGCTAGCTATGAAGGTAAGTGCTCGCATTATATGCATGGCTTTTGACGTTGTATCCAGGATTTGCGACTTTGTGCTTGGTTTTAAACTCATTTCAGTGCTAGCTAAGCTAGCTAGCTAGCTTTACTTCCATTGCATTGTGTTGTTAGCTCTAGCTAGATTCAGTGTTTATTAATGAGGGATATGTTCGTGGGCTGTAAAGTGTATGTAATATAATTGTATGTTTTTTAGATGCAGACCGTCTTGTGAGTCTCAAGGTACGTACTCCAGTTTTGTGAACTTTAATTTGACCGCCCTCGTGGGCAGCATACACATAATTTGCTGTGTTCTGTATTGCTGCAGTGGAAACATTCCGTAATTTATTTTCAATGTTGTAACTCAGTTTTAAATAGAAAATGAGACACATGCAATAGAGTATAATAAACTCATTGTATTTTAAACTTTGCAATTCCAATCCAAAGTCATTTTATTGTTATTTTACATTTTAATTAAAGGCAGGGTAGGCAATGTTGTTGATAAGCACTTTTTGTAATATTTGGCGAAAATAACTAAACGTCTTGTTAGCAACCACTATATCTAAAGGGCTGACCGTGATATGAATTCAATCCGACATCTGTGGGCATTGCAATACTGTAATAAGCACGACCAATCATTAAGAGGTACACTGACTATTGTTTGGACGGGCTACTTGTCTGTCTACTTCCATACCTGCGCGCACTCTGTCCCTCCACTCAATGCTCGTTATCACTGTAGTTTTGTGGTAGTTGCTTTGAAAGAAGGAGGTGGCATATTTTGGTTTGAATCGTGTCAAAAAGAAGCTAAAATAGCTAGCTTCGTGCAACTTGCCTACCCTGCCTTTAACTTGAAACTGTTTCTTCCAGATCCCCTATTGGCCAATCATACATGATCTTGGGTGGAGACTAGACAAAGAAGACACCTTAATGCTCCAGAGAGACTACTGAGACTCAACCAGAAAGACTACAGAGAGAGACTCAACCATAGAGAGACTACAGAGAGAGACTCAACTATTGAAAGACTGAAACAGCAGTAACCAGACAGAGGGTCAACTAGAGAGAAACAAGCTTCCAGAGACGAGATACAGGATCCAGAGAGACCAGACAGAGAACCAAGAGAGAGCTGAGTTATGAAGACACATCACTGTGATACATGTGGGAAGAGCCTTTCCTCATCTAGTGACCTCAAGAAGCACATGAGGATCCACACTGGAGTGAAACCCTACAGCTGTGACCACTGTGGTAAAACCTTTAGCACGGCTGGCAGTTTCAGATCTCACTGCAGGATCCACACTGGAGAGAAGCCCTACAGCTGTGATCTCTGTGGTAAAACCTTTAGCAAGTCTTCCCATTTGACAATTCACAGCAGGATCCACACTGGAGAGAAGCCCTACAGCTGTGATCTCTGTGGTAAAACCTTTAGCAGTCTTCCCATTTGACAATTCACTGCAGGATCCACACTGGAGAGAAGCCCTACAGCTGTGATCTCTGTGGTAAAACCTTTAGCCAGGCTTCCAATTTGACAATTCACAGCAGGATCCACACTGGGGAGAAACCCTACAGCTGTGATCTCTGTGGTCAAACCTTTAGCCAGGCTGGCAATTTGACAATTCACAGCAGGATCCACACTGGGGAGAAGCCCTACAGCTGTGATCTCTGTGGTCAAACCTTTAGCCAGGCTTCCAATTTGACAATTCACAGCAGGATCCACACTGGAGAGAAGCCCTACAGCTGTGACCACTGTGGTAAAACCTTTACCACGGCTGGCAGTTTCAGATCTCACTGCAGGATCCACACTGGAGAGAAGCCCTACAGCTGTGATCTCTGTGGTAAAACCTTTAGCAAGTCTTCCAATTTGACAATTCACAGCAGGATCCACACTGGTGAGAAGCCCTACAGCTGTGATCTCTGTGGTCAAACCTTTAGCAAAGCTAACCATTTCACAGTCCACCGCAGAATCCACACTGGAGAGAGGCCCTACAGCTGTGACCTCTGTGGTAAAACCTTTAGCCAGTCTTCCACTTTGAGAATTCACCTCAGGATCCATACTGGAGAGAAGCCTTACAGTTGTGACCTCTGTGATAAAACCTTTAGCAGAGCTAACCATTTCACAGTCCACCGCAGAATCCACACTGGAGAGAGGCCCTACAGCTGTGACCTCTGTGGTAAAACCTTTAGCCAGTCTTCCACTTTGAGAATTCACCTCAGGATCCATACTGGAGAGAAGCCCTACAGTTGTGACCTCTGTGATAAAACCTTTAGCAGAGCTAACCATTTCACAGTTCACCGCAGAATCCACACTGGACAAAATCCCTTAAAGCTTTGACCTCTGTTGTAAAACCTTTAGCCAGTCTTCCACTTTGAGAATTCACCTCAGGATCCATACTGAGACCCATGTGGTAAAACCTTTAGCAGTAATGGAGGTTTCACAGTTCACTGCAGAATCCACACTGGAGAGAAGCCGTACAGCTGTGAACTCTGGTAAAACCTTCAAACACACTGGGGAATTAACAGTTCACTGCATGATCCACACTGGAGAGAAGCCCTACAGCTGTGACCTCTGTGGTAAAACCTTGAGCTGTGGTAGAAGTTTCACAGTTCACTGCAGAATCCACACTGGAGAAAAGCCTTACAGCTGTGACCACTGTGGCTATTCAGGTAAAAGGAATGACCATCTGAAGAGACACCTGCCTGTCCACAATAGAAAACCCCCAAAGCAGTGATATCTGGGACCAAGCTGTCCCAGCAGTCACCACCTGAGAGAACTTCTGTATGACCCACAGCTGGAAGAACTACCGGCCTACAACTAAAACATCTCAAATCCTCTGCTGTTAGACTGCTCCTCCCAAGGTTTCTTCCATTTTATTGTCGAACTTTTATCGATGTAAGACTGTTTAGCCTCTGTTACGAACCTTGTCCAGGAGGAAAGGCCGTAACACTAGACAAACACACATGCAAACAGGGCAAGGGGTGTAACTGCCTGTGTTCTGCACCTCTCTTTCACAAACTGTCTTTAATGGGGGGAGCACTGATCTACTCCTCCCAAGGTGTCTTCTATTTTTTCTCAAATTTTCCTTGTCTTCCTTGAGGGTTTAGGATGGTTGAGGGGCAGTTCTATGGGCGTATGTAAAGCCCTCTGTGACATTGCTTGTCAAAGTTGGCTATACAAATAAATTTGATTTGAATTTGATGATCAGTCGTCCAAAGCACATTGATCTTCATCCATTGTTGAAGAATACAGACGCACTTCTCTGTATTTACATTTGCAAGTAAAGGGGTCAAGAGACTGGATGTTTCTTAAACAAAGGGGTTTATTGTCCTATTTACCAGATGATAGCCTGATAACAGGGCAGTTTACACCCTTCTCTTCTACCTCACTGGAAGATGAAGACTGGAACAGACATGCGTTAAACATAGGACTGGGTGGTAGGCATATGTCCTAAAATTATATTTATTATATTTTAGTTTAAAATATATATATATATATATTACTCAATGTTAACTGTACCAGTATCCACTATCCACACCCCCATACCATCCACAATAGAGTGAAACTGGTAATTTACCAGTGAATCAGGTTCAACATTTCACACTGATGTCATATAAGTATATTTTACGGAATATGTATGTGAAACTGTGAGAGCCACTGTGAAGAGAAAAACAGATCCGCTCCTGTCAGTCACACAGGTCTGAGTCAGTCCCTCACACACACACCACACCACACTAACTGTGAGAGCCATTGTCAACTGTCAGAGCCACTCGCTTTATTATCAGCTAACTGTTTTATTGCATGATGCACTTCACTGAAAGTAATTACTGTATCCTTGTTGGAAATATTGCTCACTTCATACGGATCACTCTTAACACAGTTGAATAAGGCAGAGTAGTGTTTCCTCCACAGCTCAGCTATATTATCACCCCCAGCAACTCCCTCTATGACATCAGGAAGTGATGTGTTTGACCTATTCAGAGCTCTCACCTCCTTCCAGAAGCCAGTGATGTTGTTACATAGAAGCTTGTCAGCTATAGCATCTGCTCTCATGACCTGTTCATGCTTATCAATGTAACGGATAGCATATTTGTATCTAGCATTAGTAAGCTTTTTATGCTCCAGGACAGGTCCATTTCTAGGTCTGCCTGCCTGTACCCATGCCATAAAGGCCTCCTTAGCTTCTGCATGGTGAGCTGCTACAAATCTATTCCATCCTGGCTTGATTGTATTAGGCTTTCCAGTATGCCTACAGTATGGCTTACTGGCCTCATACATAGCTTCCACAACACAGTCATACATATCACAAAGAGCTTTACCATGGGAGATGTCCTGACAGCCCACATCTGAACACATAATAGCATCCCAGGGTATACTTAGATTACTTAAAACTGCATCAGTTGTCATGTAATATGATAAAAGGTCATGATCAGTGAGTTTTGACCAGTCCAGATTGGCCCCGCGGCCACCATTCATCTCACGAGTCAACTCAGGAAGGCTTTCAATCTTAAATGTCATGACAAATGGCACATGATCAGCCATGGTCATCCCATATAAGATTTCCATGGATTGAAGAGCTGCATGGGCATCAGCAGTGCTGATGCAGTGATCAAGCCAGGATGTTGAGTGCCAAGCCTCACTTATATAAGAATAACTGTTTGCAGGTAAGAGCAGTTGACTAGACAGCATGAGATTATTATCATCACAAAATTGTAACATGTGCTTGGCAAATAATGGAAATTGTAATTAAAAGAGTTCAATTTTCCCAAATCCTGTTTGGATAAAAAAGTTTCCTGTAGGCATAAGATGTCACACGTTTGCAGCAGATCATCCACTACACTCCGTCGTGCCCCGTCTCCTGCGCTACTGCCAACGCGCAGCCCCCTACAGTTGTAAGACGCAACACATATATCCATAGCGAATGTTATACTTAGGCACTCATGCCAGTATCGAGCATAGGCCTACTCGTAGCCCCAACAGGTTGAGAAGACGCATTGGAGTTGGCACCAAAGGCTCCAGCTCTCCGTGGTTCGTAGAAGCGCCGCACATGCGCTCCCTCTGGCCATAATTCCGGGCTATACATATCCTCAACATTTTTGCATTCAGCAGATATTTTAAAAGATGCGTATCTGCTGTTTACAGAAACAATTCTTTCGCATGACACTTCATGTCCAAGTTTATTCACAAGATGTGCGCGCAATACTTCAGCATCTACCTCTAGTGAAAACCGACTGGCGAAGACACTCACCCTTTTAGTGGTTATCATCTTGATGTCTCCTACAGAACCAGTGCCCACAACGGTTTTTGCTGCCCTCCGTTCCAACGCAGATTTGCCAGTGCGTAATTCCTGTTGGGTCTCCCCGGTGCGCTTCTTTCTCCCCCTTTTTACAACTTGGCTCCACTTGGATAATCCAGGCGAGGGCCTTGCTGCTCCAGGGCTAACTGCTGGTGTAGTTCTCTCCGTTGCTTGCGGGACGGGTCTTTGGGGCGCTTCTTGACGCCTGTCACCCGTTGTTTCAGTCACCTCTGTTGGACGATCAGCGTCTCCAACGTTGGTAGTGTGGGCGGAGATTGAATTCTCCGTTTGACTCACCGGCACATCGAAGCTTGCACAACCGTGGGTATCTTGCTGCTCAAGGGCACAAACCCGGAGGCTCACGTTGGCCGTGGCTGCACACAATCCTTCACTCGCTTCAGTTTGTCGGTGCATCGCAAGTTTCAAAGCAGAGACATCAGCATGCAGCTGCTCAACTTTCCGAAGGAGTCCACAGACGTCCATGTTGGAGAAAGTCACAGGTGGCAGCTCATCCAGGTAATAAGATACAAATTTCGGAATATTATCTCCACGTTCATTTAGAACTCTGAGACAGCTTTTGATGTTATTGGCGTCTTTCTGTGCTCCTTTGTGAGAGATATTCCGTTGCGTCGTGGGACAAAGTTCAAACAGCGTTTTCTTCGAGACCTCAATCCAGTCTGAGTCAAAGTGGTTTGCAGCTAAAAGGACAATTTCATCCTGACTTAAAGTTTGCATTTTCATAGAAAGGAAGTGTAGCAGTTCATCTTCAACTATAATTTTGCCATCAACTGTTTTATATATTTCTGGTTTTAGTCGCGCTCTGGCGAGCCCAGGAGCACCTGACGCAGTAACGTCAGCCATCTTGTTTGTAATTGTCTCAATTGCTATATTGCTATATGATCCCTTGGATAGTAATATGCCTATCCCTGTAATCTCGACCAATGTCAGCAGTCAACTAAGCATGGTTAGTGTCTGTATTAAATTGATGAATTAATGTGCAGGAAAAACAGCACCCTGAAGCTACAGATGTAGAGCAGGTTGGTGATGAATCAACATCAGGGGTTCAGGTGAGAAGTTGAATTGTCAATTTTGGTAAAGATTGTATTACATTGCAGTTTTTTAAGGGATGTTTAGACAATGTTACACATGAATGTTATCATTCACACTTATACTTGTAGATAGTAAAACGGTGCTATAAATTGGGATGCCCAAATGTATGCATCATATATGATTTAATTGCTCAGAAGTCCAGTACAGATGATGTAGGCCTAGTACAGCTCCATAAAACCTGAACCTACATATACAAAATGTAACAAACAAGTGTCCCTACCAAAGCTGAGACCAAACTTACGCCCTTGCTTTCAACAGTACTTTTATGTGATCAGAAAAAAGCTTTGTTCAATATTTGTAGTAAGCGAGTGGTAACAAATCTCTACAATAAACAATTCTAACTAACTGTTACGTTCCCCAGTATTGTGTTGGTGGTTGTCTGTGTGTGTTTCCCTTTTAGGTTCCCTCGCTAATTGGAGCGCTGGCTCCTCCCCCCCGCTGGCTCCTCCCCCTCTCATCAGTGCCTGCAGCTGGATCCACGCACCTCTGCCTATAAAAACTGCCGCATATCTTTCCTCGGATCTTTTTGGTCTTGGAGGGAGAGCTGACCGTTGACTGTGCTCTGTGCTGACCTTTTGTTCGATATCAGTCTGTGAGATAATTAACCTATATTTAGCCTGGCTAAAGGTTTTCCCACAGAGGTCACAGCTGTAAGGCTTCTCTCCAGTGTGGATCATCATGTGCTTCTTGAGGCTAGTGGATGAGGAAAGGCTCTTCCCACAGGTGTCACAGTGATGTGTCTCCATAACAATGGTCTCCTTGTTCTCTGGTAAGTCTCTCTGGTCCTGTCTTGTATCTAGAAGCTTGTTTCTCTCTGGTGACAGCTCTTTCTTGTGATCCTCTCTGTTATGTTCCCCAGTATTGTGTTCGTGGTTGTCTGTGTGTGTTTCCCTTTTAGGTTCCTTTGCTAATTGGAGCGCTGGCTCCTCCCCCCTTCATCAGTGCCTGCAGCTGGATCCACGCACCTCTGCCTATAAAAACTGCCGCATATCTTTTCTCGGTTCTTTTTGGTCTTAGAGGGAGAGCTGACCGTTGGCTGTTGCTCTGTGTTGCGCTGTGTGCTCTGTTTTGTTCGATAATCAGTCTGTGCGATAATTAACCCGTATGTTTTTCTGTTCCTAGGGGGAAGGGGAAAGCGCCTTGGGAGCGCTTAGGCAAGAGGCCCATGGGCATACATCACCCGTAGCTGAAACCTTGTCTATGCACACTAGGTAAGACCTGGGCGGACCACCCCCTGTAGTTTTTGGTTAGTGCGCCGGCTGGCATGTGAGTTAGGGGTGTGACTTATTTTACTTTCATTGCTTTGGTTCCGTCCAGCCCTTTCCCCCCCATTACCGTGTTTTGGCAAATAAACAGCCTCCTTTAAACGGTACCTCGGTCTTGTGTCCTTTCCTTACACCTACGACTCCACGCCTGTTCTCCGAGTACCGGTGGGGCTTACTAGCAGCGGGGTGTTGCGTTCCCTCTTCCAAGAGGCGTACGTAACACCAACCTTTAAAGTGTCTGTAAACGTCGGAAGTTGAGTCATTTAAAAACCGAACGATAGTCAGAAAACTATGGTCTAATCTACTCCATCTATACTGATTAAGAGGATGCGGAAGATTGATTGCAACGTTTGCGTATAGATGTTTACGATATTTGGGTTTAAGTTCCGTATGGTCATTTTATGCCGTGCCTGTTGTGAATGGGGCTAATACAATTTCTGCAAGGCTCTACCGCATGTTATGGCCAAGATTCATATTGTAGGCCTAATTCATACCAGCATATTTCTAAGATTATTTGGGCACTGTCGGAAGTCAGTAGGATATGTGAATACAAACAGGGTTATTCTAGAACCACACAAGCACAATTCATTTAGGGAATTACATGTATTTATTTACCCATAAAACAGTCCACATATAATGTATTTAATAATACTGTTTGATTAGGAATATGTTTGTTAGTGAAAGGGTTATCCTATAAGGATTGAAGAGTGCTGACGGAACTGTCATCAATGGTTCAGAGATGAGTGTCTTGGGGGGGGGCATCAGTCTCTATATTTATCAGTTCAAATGAGAGCAGGACGTCAGCTGAACTTTTGGTACAACTCTTAAGTTTGGGGAAAGGGAATCGTGCTGTGAAGAACTCCTCTTATTCGTAACTCAAACTTAACTCAGAGCTGCTGCGTGTAACATCAAATACACTCAGGACTTGGTGAAGAGGAGGGTGTATTTATGTCAGTCAAGTTGAGAGATCAGCTGAGTGAATGCACCAAGTAGAAACTACATTTCAGTGGCACTAGAATGCTCCCGTGACACTAGAATGCTCTTGTGACACTAGAATGCTCCGGTGACACTAGAATGCTCCGGTGACACTAGAATGCTCCAGTGACACTAGAATGCTCCAGTGACACTAGAATGCTCCAGTGACACTAGAATGCTCCAGTGACACTAGAATGCTCTAGTGACACTAGAATGCTCCAGTGACACTAGAATGCTCTAGTCCAGCTGTTACTCTGCTGCTCTGACTAAGGAAGAGGATTAGAGTTAGCTAATCCTTCACAGGCGACTATGGTTATTATATACACCTGTAATCTCGAATAGACTTTCACAAATGATGTGAATGTTTTCATTTTTTCTCATCCACAGCCTAAAGTCAATTCAAACATTGTCAGTCACCTAACATTATACTTGATTTCTCTCGTCGAGAAATAACATGCGTTCACCATTTTAAAAAATAGCACCACAATAATTCCTACCTAAATAAATACTCTTGACATTTACAGTAAAAATATAAAGCAATCCTGTACTTTTGACAGTTCAAACATATTTACATACAACAGAAAATAATGCCAAAACCTACAAGAAAATATTTAAAGACTCAAATTTCAGTCTTACTCAATGTTATGTAGAATATTATAAAGTGTATTGAATTATGTGTGTGATTATATTACATATGTTGTATGTCAAAGGTCTGAAGACTCGGTCTGAAACAGTATGGGGAGTTTAATAAGGAGGTTTTTTTTTAAAGATGGGTGAACAACTGAAAATAACCTAGTTAATCAGTGAGATGACTGAAAGCTAAATTACTTACTGACCACAGCCCTCTCATTAACAACTCTTACAATCTAAAATGAGAACAGAATGGCAACTAATACATAAATCGCTACATAATTATGAATTAATGATACTGAGTTAAGTACTATACACACATCAAGATAGTAAAAGAAAGTATTTAAAATAAAAAGAGCATTCGGTAGGTACAACATGTTCATGTCCGACAAAGCAGGGGAGTGAGGTGACGTAGAATAATTCATTGTAAAACTTTCAAATATCCCCTGTAGATTTTCTGTAGATTCTCAAAAAGGAAACCATTTTTATGCAGAGACAGCAACAGTTCAGTGTTAAAGTTTTAGACGACTAATTAATACGTTTTGATAGTTAGTTGAGAATCTGCTGTATAACATCTGCAGATGGAATATTATCAAATCATTTGATGATTCACTATTACAATATATAACTGATCTGATTCAGCAACATAGCAGGTGTAATTAACATGAGAGCAGAGTACTCTGGCCTACCCCAATGAAGAGCAAGTTTAGCTGTCTTTGAATTGTGCTGCTGAGGTATCAAACCAAGAGAGACTGAACATGTCATCATTTCAGCCACTATGTACTTCTGTTTACTTTCAGAATCAAAACCAATTCCACGTGAGACGATGTACATACTGCATGTAATAAATGATGTCATAAACTATATAGCACCAGTTCACTTCTGTTTTAAACAGTTATACTTGTTTGGGATTCTTCAAGTCTTCCCTTCAGTTGACTTCAAGTTCTTCAATGAGGCACTGAAAGCCTTGACGTGCTAAACTGTACTGATATATACTGCTTGGTGAAGAGTTCCCTGCTACCAAAAGGTGGTTATGTGCAGCATCCTTGGCAACAAAACAGTTGAATACATTTTTCGATAAGATCTATGAGTACCACATTTTGGAATGGCTTTTCCAACCTGGAAAAAAAATGTTACAAAATATTCTTGAAAAAACAATTAACTGCTGTTATGTCAATTATTTCCCCTCATGTATTGTTCATGAATCCATGTTTTGTTTTACTCAAAGTTACATGTTTCATTACTCTAGTTAAGGAGTCAGGCGTATAAACCAGTATTCCTCTCACAAATACATGCACACACTTACGCACACACACAAACAAACACTCTTGCACATCACGCACAGAGTAATGTTGTATTTATATGTTGTTGCTGTTAGTTTGCCATCACTTTCACATATTTGTTTTTCCGTACATTAATTTAGTGTACTCTGTACTATTGTGAAATTGCTTGCGTTATGTATGGGTATTCTGCCTCTCCCCGCACTGTGTAATATTGTTATCTTCATATTTGTGTGTTTTCAAATGTGCAAAAGTCTGTAATCTAATCAACTTTTGACATTATCATTGTGTAGGCCACTTGTTTTAAAACCTTTGCATTTTGGTAATCAGACAAAAATATTCAATCCTGGGTACATAATACATGATTGTTAGCTTTTAGCCAATTTACAAAACAAAATACTGCAGTTGCTGAATCTAATACTACTGTATCCTTGTAAATGAATCAGCAGAGGATAATATAAAGGATAATAATCAAGTATGTTTGCTGAAGGAGCTTCGGATAAAACAAGTTAGGAATATAATAATAAATGTTCACAGACTTGCAGGTAACCAGTAACAACCAGTAACCACGGTCACAGCCTCTGTGACCAGTAGGGGTGTGATATTGCCTCTTGTACCAGTCGCAGTGCATTTTCAGTGCAGTTCTTGTTAGGATGTATGCTGGAGGCAGACCTTGTCGAAGGCACCCGACCAAGAAGGACTGGACTACTCCTTCATGCAGACGTTGCAACGGCCCACGTTCTGGCGCTGCTGCCTCTCATCCTTAAGTGTGGCCTGTGAGGAGGAGCTGAACTGTCCGCTCCGGTCCACACGCGTCAGCCAGAAACTGTAGACGTTGGCAAAGTAGTGGCACGTGCCACGCGGTCCCTGGCACTCCACAAAAGGCTGGGCGCGAAAGTCTCGGAGGCAACTTCCTGACGATGTCAGAGACTGCCCACCCCCCTCATCACCAGCGCCCGTGTGCTGCAAGGGTTCAGTACAAATGCATTACAAACAGGCCCTTCCACACACTTACATTAGGCGACAGGTAGACACATGAAGGCCAAAAATACATTGTTATTCTTACCATAAGGAAAGAGTACCCCATCCATAGACTCCTCCATTTGGGGGGGGCACTGGGGCGTGCTGGTGTCCTGACTGTGTATAGCCACGGCCGGGGATGTCATTTCACACACCACACAGCGGCTGATGTGATCCTTTATCTCTTCGCCAGCCACAGGCATCATGGGCACAGCTGCCGTAGTGGAAAGCCAGTAGGACTTGTCGTTGCGACTGGCATAGTCACAGGTTCCCATGTTGCAGTAGGAGAAGGGCATGGTGCTGAACAGGCGCATGCAGGAACCTGCCTGGCCTAGTGAGGGGGTACACAGGAAACACATGATGACTCCACTCGTATGGTTACTGGTTAGATACACTCTCCTTCACCATCTACGTTGGCTAGAAACAGACCAGATAAGTGTGTTTTTGAGTGAGTAGTGCTGTAGGGTCACATACCAAGGTCCTGTGTGTGAGCTTTTTCCTGGCCCTCCAGGTAGAGGAGGCTGTAGCCCGTCCACAGCTTTGCCATGTCAGCAGGGCACGAAGGGAGACTCGCTGATTGGCTGTGCATCACTAACAGGAAGCCAGCGTTGTAGACGGTGCTTCGTCCTGGGCTTCCAGGGTCTCCAGTGAGGCCTTGTTCCCCTGTGATGAAACATTGACCGAGAGACTTAACCCTTGTGTTATCTTCATTGTGACAACTTTACCGCATACAAAAACAAAGTGAAGCATTTTCTTTTAACCGTCGGGCTGTCTAAGACCCCCCCCGTATCGCGAAGGTTAAAATACAATGATTTGTTTTTGTTTTTGTATTAGGTAAAGTTGTCGCAACACAATGTGACCCGAAGGCAGCACAAGGGGTTTTAAGACTCGAAGCCAGTCACAATGCATGTCAAGAACAAAAGCATGGTTATATGATGCTACAATTAATCATTAAATGCAGAGGCTGTTGTTACTCACCCTGTAGGCCCAAGACCCCCCTATCTCCCTGAGCTCCTCTGTCTCCAGGGGTCCCACCTGGACCTGGAGAACCATCTGGCCCAGGGAAACCCAGGGACCCCAAAGGTCCATTCCTCCCTGAAAGAGTATTACGCAAATCGGTGCATGCAGTCTTTCAAATGGAGATGATATTGTGTTTCTGTTTTTAGACCTTACCTTTAGGTCCGTCTCTGCCATTTACTCCTGGTGCTCCAGGAAAGCCTTCTTGGCCTGGTAGACCTGGGGCTCCTGGGGGCCCGGGAGGGGCTGATGTGATGTCCTGAAAGATCACTAACCCTACTTCTCCTTTTAGTCCTGTGGATAGAAAGAGTGAGTCAGGTGGCTGAGTGGTTAGGGAATCGGGCTAGTAATCAGAAGGTTGCTGGTTCGATTCCCGGACATGGAAATGACATTGTGTCCTTGGGCAAGACACTTCACCCTCCTTGCCTCAGGGGAATGTCCCTGTACTTACTGTAAGTTGCTCTGGATAAGAGCGTCTGCTAAATGACTAAATGTAATGTAATTGCCAAACTTTGTTTTAATAACACAAACGTTGAGGAAATTATGTTTCAAGTCATGGAAACACAATGGGCACCCCGACCACTGCTGACCAAAAAGACTAAAAATAGAGAAGACAGAGTAGAGGGGGTAGTAGTGTTTCGTTAGTTCACAGTTTTGTCCATTGTTCAAAATAAACCATGTCTCACCTGGGTCTCCCTTCTGGCCCTGGGCCCCCTTACATCCAACTGGGCCGCAAGTTCCAGAGGGTCCGTTGTGTCCTGGAATCCCCATTAACCCAGGACTACCAAGCTCACCTAATGCAAATGCCACTCACATGTTTAGACATGATACAACACATGTCAACATCAATATACTGTATTTAACAGCAATGGTTAAACTAATAGATGAGTAATTACAAACATTATACCAGCTGCCTTTAGAGTAAGGGTTACCTTTGAAGCCAGGTAATCCTGCAATGCCAGGTAGACCATAGACTCCTAGAGACCCCTTCTCCCCCTTCAGCCCAGGAAACCCAGGTGCACCATTATCTCCCTCGTCTCCAGTCATTGGCAGAGCACGACCAGGAAGCCCAATGTCACCAGTTGGGCCTGAATTAAAATAACAACACAATAGCTTTGCATGACAAGAAAAAGGTATGGAATGTTTGTTTATCGGGGGTGGGGTTTATCGGGAGTTCTGACCAGAGTTTCCATCTCGCCCAGGGAAGCCAGCCTCTCCACAGTGCCCTGGAATGGGGTTGGTACAATCAAGGCCTGGCTGGCCTGTGGCACCCATAGGTCCTGGACTACCTGCACGGGGAGATACGGTTGTCACACCATGTCACAGAAGTCCACTTTACCGACACAGACATCTAGGTTGCCAATATGTTTGATATCTGTACCTGTGAATCCTGATTGGCCCTTTGGCCCCAGTGGCCCAGACTGGATTGGCCCCTGGGGGCCTTGACAGCCTCTGGATCCCTTGTCTCCTTTTGGCCCCACATACCCTGGAGGTCCTGGCACACCTGGTCCTGAAACATAATATGCGTGTATAATACAATCAATCCAAGTTTTAATATCATTCTGTCCTCTTCAGAACACACAAATGCTGACTCCTACTCAGAGATGGCAGAAGTACACACACATCCTTCAATCAAGTAGACGTCAGATACTCATGTTTAAAAATACTCTGAACTGTTTTCGAAAATATTTTTGGGAAACTTTGCTCAACCATAAGGAAAGAGTAGGATAATTTTTCTCAAAAATATTTTTGGAAACTTTGCTCAACCATAAGGAAAGAGTAGGATAATTTTTCTCAATTAAAAAAAAATTATTCAAAAAAATATTTTTGGGAAATTATTCCCAAAAATATTTTAGGGAATTTTTGTTCAAAAATATTTTCGGTAAACCTTTTTCAAAAAGATGTTCGAGAAAGTAATGAGCCTGGCTTGAAAATGTAAGAAGTAGAAAGTACAGATGTCTCTGCTCCTACTTACCTCTTGTTCCAACATCTCCCTTCACACCCTTCAGTCCATCCAGCCCATGCAGGCCCAGCGGCCCTGGAGGACCTGGTGGCAAACACATTTAAATTTACATTTATTCATTTAGCAGACACTTTTATCCAAAGCAACTTCCAAGAGAGAGCTTTACACAACACACAACACAACAATGTTCAAGGCAAGCTCATTAAATGGGTATTTACGGTAGAGTTTTACGGTAGGAGTGCAACTTCCTGTTGACTGTACAGCTTCATTTGCAAAGATTTAGACTTGAGTATGAGACACTTTGAGACTCGTTATGAGTTGACTTGACAGACCCATTCTTCTATCTAAGTTTATTCAGTCTGTTGGCATCCATTGCTTTGATGCTTTTGCCTGAGTTGAGTTTCTTTCATGCATTTTCTGATTTGAGAGTACGGCATATGTTTTATTTTGGGCTTGTAATAAAAAGTCAATACCAACAATTAATTTTAAAAATAATTATGTACTATTGTGTCAGTGTCTTTGATTGTAGTTTTGAATTAGTAAATTTGGGGGAAAATGTCAGCAAGTCCAACGTTGTACTTTTGTATGTAAAATGTTTTTTTTTAAATATGACGTTTTTTTTAATTATGTAACCTCTGCTCAACTCAAACAAACAAACCTTTGAGTCCCTGGGGCCCCTGCTCTCCCTTGGGACCGGCCATTCCCGGATTTCCTTGGGGGCCATCGGCCCCCGGCCTCCCACCTGGTCCTGGTGGTCCGAAGACACCTGCCAGTGAGAAAGGAGTGAGGACACCATTGCTGCTCCACGGACCACCGTGTGTCTAATCTGTCTACAAGGCTTTCCAATGTATGTTCTTACCTGGAGGACCAGGTGGCCCAATGGATCCTGGAGGGCCAGGCAACCCTTTAGGCCCTGGTGCGCCTGAGAATCCTGGTTCTCCTTGATCACCTTTCTCACCAGATGGAGCTATGGGAGGGGACAGTTACAGATCCCTCAGAGATAAAACTTCCTTGTTGCTGTCTATTCGTCATGTGCTTCTCCTACTTCTACATAACATTACCAGGTATCCCGTCTTCCCCACGGGGTCCCCTGTCACCAGATGGACCAGGTGGAGCACCAACGGAGTCCCCTCTGTCACCTGTAAGGGAGTGTACTCTGTGATCCTCAGGTAAGCACCCACATCTTGGAAAGTGATTCATGTTGGTACATAAACAATGCTCATACCCTTGATGCCAGTGTATCCTGGGAAGCCGGGCGTGCCAGATGGACCTGTTAACCCAGGGTCACCCTTTGGGCAGAAATATAGTCGCACAAGTTGCACAAGGCGGACCCTCCAGCTAAAGGAACTCAAACAGGAAAGGAATGTGTTAAACACAGTTAACTGTGAGCATCTACCTGGTCTCCAGGTTCTCCAGGGAAGCCTGTGATGCCCCTCTGGCCAGTAAAACCTGGTAGGCCAGTTTCCCCCTGCAGCCCACAGGAGCCAGATGGTCCGCGAGGTCCAGCCTCCACACCAGGGGGTCCACCAACCCCTACATATCCTGGCTCACCATGTCTTCCCATAACACCCTTACTGCCTGAGAGGGGAATGACAGCATTTAGCTACCTCGGATCATGCTTCGGGAATGATATGTGGGTAAACAGATGTGGGTCTTTCTCTCACCTCGTTGCCCAGTGAAACCATCGAGACCAGGTGCCCCAGGAGGGCCTGATGATCCTTTGATGAGGATAGCATTAGTGTTTCCAGGGTCCCCAATTGCCCCTCTGCTACCTGGAAGATAAGCTCCTCACATCAGAATCCATTCGATTCCAATTGCCCTGATGCTAGCTAAAATACTAAGATAAAATAAACATACCCTTTTCTCCTTTGACTCCTTCGTCTCCAGTGAAGCCTGGTTGGCCATCGAAGCCCCTCTCCCCTTTCCTCCCTGGAGATCCTATGGCCCCGTTCCTCCCTGGTTCCATTGAGGATCCCTCTCTTCCAGGTGCACCTCGTTGACCTTCACGTTAGAAGTCACATTGGGGGAAATCAACTCAGGCCATGTGTCCCTGTCGCGTTATACTGCTGTACGTTCTAAATGCACTATTGGTATGTCGCTTATGATCTGCCACATGATGTACATGCTGCCAAATGTGATGTACTGTGTATTATTCATAACTTTCTGAAGTTCTGTGACATTGTTGGAAAAGCAAGCTCTCTTTGCTTGGTACAGCACTGTTTCTCTAACCTTTCTGCCCATCAGCTCCAGGAACACCTGAGTCCCCTATAGGGCCGCTGGGACCCTGTGTCCCGGGGTACCCAGGAAAGCCCGGAGATCCATTTTTCCCCACCATCCCTTTAGGGCCGGTGCCAGGCAAACCTTCTGGTCCGACATCACCTTTCACACCAGCGCAACCTGAGATACCCACACACAGAATGACTTGACTGCCTGCCAAACAGACCAAATCCTAGTTTGACCTCATCACAGGTGCCTGTGATGAACACATACATGTAGTAGGAGGTACTTACCTGGAGGGCCTATGTCCCCTGCTGGCCCATGGGGCCCTGCGATGCCTTTGGCCCCGCTTTCACACTCCACGGGGGAGGGTCCAGGAGATCCAGGCCTGCCTGTAGCACCACTCTCTCCATGCTCCCCTTTGCTCCCCAGGTAACCTGGCAAACCTGCTTCACCTGGGCAATAGCAGTCCTTCAAACTATACACCTCATATAATACTATTTCCTCAATGATTAACAACTGACACAATCCTTACGGTCTAATATAGTAACCACCATCAGCACCTATAAAACTCGAAGTTGAGATACAAGGAATATGGATTTGCATATTGTCCGTTTCTGGTACCTGTTAATCCAGTTGGACCAGGTGGTCCTGGAACTCCCTTAGGTCCTGATAGGCCGAGTGGTCCGGTGAATCCTATTGGCCCTGGAGCTCCGGGGACTGAGTCTCCAACTGGGCCCTTGAGCCCTGTAGGGCCCCTTAGGCCAGGGGACCCAGGAGAACCATCATAGCTCAGGCCTTCTTTGCCTGGATCTCCTACATCCCCTTCACAACCCACAGAGCCTGCATGGAGGGGTGAGAGCATAATGCATTATTTAAACATATTCCATCCCATTTGAAGTATATGTTTTTATGTGTGTTGTATATAAGTATATAACAAACATGTACCTTTGATTCCAGTAGGTCCTGCCAGCCCTAAGTCTCCTTTCTGTCCCTTTGCTCCGTCAGGTCCAGTAAGTCCTCTGTATCCAGGCGGACCTGTCCCACCAGCGAGTCCTAGAGAGCGCAGACATTTTTTTGAGACACGACCACTGGATTTAAACAAAACCGACCCCAAACCCCGGTGAGAAGACAGTGGTTAGGCAACGTTACCTTGTTGTCCAGCATCGCCCTTCTCTCCAGGAGCTCCGGGGTTACTGGGCACACAGGGCAGAGTATCTCCTTCAGTCAACAAGGGGGCCCGGGAATGAAAACACAATATGAAGGACAGTCGTTAGTACAGATGAGATCATTACAATAATATCACACATTAATTACAAAGTGAAGCATTGAGCAGGCTACTGACCTTGGACTCCTTTGGGGCCGACAGGCCCCCTGAATCCTGGGGGTCCCGCATCCCCCGGGGGCCCCCTGAGTCCCACAGCACCTATGACATCTAAACCTGGGGAACCAGAGGGTCCGGGGAACCCTTTAGGCCCATCGAATCCTGGATAACCTCTCTCACCAGTAAACCCTGAATAGCTATCCCCCTGTTTCAGTCAGACGGAGAACCAACAGACAAACGGGAAGAACGTTTAATTTTGGGCGATGTTCATTTGTAGACTGGCAAACTGAACCCAGCTGACAGACCTGGGAGACATACCTCTGGGCCTTCATCGCCAGGTACACCTGGAAAACCATCTTGTCCCCTCGTTCCTGTGGCTCCCTGTTGACCAGGAGACCCTCGGGAACCCATTGCTCCCTTCTTTCCTAGAGACAATATAAACATATTTTCATTCAAAGTCACAAAAATCCGTCCAAAACAAGATTCTTTCCCATGTGCCCTTACCTTTTATATCCATTATGTAGAGGTCCCCTTTCGGACCTTTGAACCCACGAGACCCTGGAAACCCAGGCAATCCCTGGCAGATAAACACACGGTACAATAAACGTTTTTGTTCATGAACGAGGGAACATTGGGTGATCTAAGGCACATGAGGAGCGGTACCGCCACTCACGGCTGGTCCACGTTCTCCGGGTTGTCCTGACAAAGCGCTGTCCCCTCTCAGTCCAGTTGTCCCTGAGATTCCAGGTAACCCAGGCAACCCTGGGGGCCCAATAGGACCAGGCTCCCCCACCATAGGTATTGAACCCCCACAGTCGCAGGCACCAGCACTACCTGCAGACACCAGGACACACACACCTCAGTATTCACCACCACACACTGCAACAGATGTGAGCGGTAGCAATGATGTGAGTGTGTCAAATGTAAATAGATCACAGACTGGAGACATGTCTACTGAAATGCACATTTTATGTGGAACTCATGTTGTGATGGGGAAGATGAGGAAACCAAAAGCTAACTTTGTACTATATTGTTATGATCAATGACTGAATGTACTAAACAAGGTGCATGAAAAATAAGTGAATCAATCAATCAAAAAAATAATTAATAAATAACAAAAAGTCACCTTTGTAACCTGGGAAACCTCTACCCCCTGGTGGTCCTTGGTCTCCATCTTGCCCTGGTTCCCCTGGCTCTCCTGCTGTGCAGTACAGACCTGCCGAAATCCAAGAGCACAGGGTATGGGTTCCTAAACACCAACTGAATGACCAGCAATCAGACTAGTCTCTTACCAGCCCATCCATCACATAGCAGTAAGGGACAGTAGAGAACAGGCTGGTTTTCAAGACAACATTTTTCACTACTTTTTCTCAACCTGTTTTCTTATAAAAACCTAATTGTTAGGTGTGATCATCTTCATTCTCATTTGACTAGGTCAGATGATGATGCCCAGATGATGCTACCATGCCCACAATCAAATGCTTTAAAGAGAATTGTTATGTAGAACTGAATAATTGCCGACTGAATATACGTAAAATGAATAGGAAAGTCTCTTTCAGGTACTATCTGAGAATGCACTATAACTAAAATAAGTATATGTAACAGTGATCTGGTGAGAAGAATGCTATCATTGGAGCCTTTTACCGTTCTGGTGCCATCTGGTGTTTTAAATGTGCAACTGCATCTCGAGTGTTTGTATCATTGACTTTTTACTAGTTCATTCATTGGTTTGTATCCACGGTTACGTGAGCTCCAGGTTAAATCAATGTAGGCTAGTTTGTCATACGTTAAGTCAAGTTTCCCTACGTTTTAACATTTTGAGACCTAATGTATTTAAAGATCAAAGCTCTTTTTCAGTTCTAACAGCTAGCTATGAAGGTAAGTGCCACCATTATATGCATGGCTTTTGACGTTGTATCCAGGATTTGCGACTTTGTGCTTGGTTTTAAACTCATTTCAGTCCTAGCTAAGCTAGCTAGCTAGCTTTACTTCCATTGCATTGTGTTGTTAGCTCTAGCTAGATTCAGTGTTTATTAATGGGGATATGTTAGTGGGTTGTAAAGTGTATGTAATATAATTGTATGTTTTTTAGATGCAGACCGTCTTGTGAGTCTCAAGGTACGTACTCCAATTTTGTGAACTTTAATTTGACCGCCATCGTGGGCAGCATACAAATAATTTGCTGTGTTCTGTATTGCTGCAGTGGAAACATTCCGTAATTTCATTTCTATGTTGTAACTCCGTTTTAAATAGAAAATGAGACACATGCAATGGAGTATAATAAACTCATTGGTGTTTAAACTTTGCAATTCCAATCCAAAGTCATTTTATTGTTAATTTACATTTAATCCTTAGTAATTAAAGGCAGGGTAGGCAATGTTGTTGAGAAGCACTTTTTGTCATATTTGGCGAAAGTAACTAAACGTCTTGTTAGCAACCACTATATCTAAAGGGCTGACCGTGATATGAATTCAGTCCGACATCTGTCGGCGTTGCAATACTGTAATAAGCACGACCAATCATCAAGAGGTACCCTGACTATTGTTTGGACAGGCTACTTGTCTGTCTACTTCCATACCTGTGTGCACTCTGTCCCTCCACTCAATGCTCGTTATCACTGTAGTTTTGTGGTAGTTGCTTTGAAGGAAGGAGGTGGCATATTTTGGTTTGAATTGTGTCAAAAAGAAGCTAAAATAGCTAGCTTTGTGCAACTTGCCTACCCTGCCTTTAACTTGAAACTGTTTCTTCCAGATCCCCTACTGGCCAATCATACATGATCTTGGGTGGAGACTAGACAAAGAAGACACCTTAACGCTCCAGAGAGACTACTGAGACTCAACCAGAAAGACAGAGAGAGACTACAGAGAGAGACTCAACTATTGAAAGACTGAAACAGCAGTAACCAGACAGAGGGTCAACTAGAGAGAAACAAGCTTCCAGAGACGAGATACAGGATCCAGAGAGACCAGACAGAGAACCAAGAGAGAGCTGAGTTATGAAGACACATCACTGTGATACATGTGGGAAGAGCCTTTCCTCATCTAGTGACCTCAAGAAGCACATGAGGATCCACACTGGAGTGAAACCCTACAGCTGTGACCACTGTGGTAAAACCTTTAGCAAGGCTTCCAATTTGACAATTCACAGCAGGATCCACACTGGAGAGAAGCCCTACAGCTGTGACCACTGTGGTAAAACCTTTAGCAAGGCTGGAAATCTCAGATCTCACAGCAGGATCCACACTGGTGAGAAGCCCTACAGCTGTGATCTCTGTGGTCAAACCTTTAGCCATGCTTCCCATTTGACAACTCACAGCAGGATCCACACTGGAGAGAAGCCCTACAGCTGTGACCTCTGTGATAAAACTTTTACCAGTGGAAGCAGTTTGACAGTTCACAGCAGAATTCACACTGGAGAGAAAGCCCTACAGCTGTGACCTCTGTGATAAAACTTTTACCAGTGGAAGCAGTTTGACAGTTCACAGCAGAATTCACACTGGAGAGAAGCCCTACAGCTGTGATCTCTGTGGTCAAACCTTTAGCCAGGCTGGCAATTTGACAATTCACAGCAGGATCCACACTGGGGAGAAGCCCTACAGCTGTGATCTCTGTGGTCAAACCTTTAGCAAGGCTTCCAATTTGACAATTCACAGCAGGATCCACACTGGAGAGAAGCTCTACAGCTGTGACCACTGTGGTAAAACCTTTAGCACGGCTGGCAAATTCAGATCTCACTGCAGGATCCACACTGGAGAGAAGCCCTACAGCTGTGATCTCTGTGGTAAAACCTTTAGCAAGTCTTCCAATTTGACAGTTCACAGCAGAATTCACACTGGAGAGAAGCCCTACAGTTGTGACCTATGTGGTAAAACCTTTAAACACACTGGGGAATTAACAGTTCACTGCAGGATCCACACTGGAGAGAAGCCCTACAGCTGTGACCTCTGTGATAAAACCTTTCGCCAGGCTAGCCATTTCACAGTTCACCGCAGAATCCACGCTGGAGAGAAGCCCTACAGCTGTGACCTCTGTGATAAAACTTTTACCAGTGGAAGCAGTGTGACAATTCACCGCAGAATCCACACTGGAGAGAAGCCCTACAGCTGTGACCTCTGTGATAAAACTTTTACCAATGGAAGCAGTTTGACAGTTCACAGCAGAATTCACACTGGAGAGAAGCCCTACAGCTGTGATCTCTGTGGTCAAACCTTTAGCCAGGCTTCCAATTTGACAACTCACAGCAGGATCCACACTGGAGAGAAGCCCTACAGCTGTGACCTCTGTGGTAAAACCTTTAGCAGAGCTAACCATTTCACAGTTCACCGCAGAATCCACACTGGACAAAATCCCTAAAGCTTTGACCTCTGTGGTAAAACCTTTAGCCAGTCTTCCACTTTGAGAATTCACCTCAGGATCCATACTGGAGAGAAGCCCTACAGTTGTGACCTATGTGGTAAAACCTTTAGCAGTAATGGAGGTTTCACAGTTCACTGCAGAATCCACACTGGAGATAAGCCGTACAGCTGTGAACTCTGGTAAAACCTTCAAACACACTGGGGAATTAACAGTTCACTGCATGATCCACACTGGAGAGAAGCCCTACAGCTGTGACCTCTGTGGTAAAACCTTGAGCTGTGGTAGAAGTTTCACAGTTCACTGCAGAATCCACACTGGATAGAAGCCCTACAGCTGTGACCTCTGTGGCTATTCAGGTAAAAGGAATGACCATCTGAAGAGACACCTGCGTGTCCACAATAGAAAACCCCCAAAGCAGTGATATCTGGGACCAAGCTGTCCCAGCAGTCACCACCTGAGAGAACTTCTGTATGACCCACAGCTGGAAGAACTACCGGCCTACAACTAAAACATCTCAAATCCTCTGCTGTTAGACTGCTCCTCCCAAGGTTTCTTCCATTTTATTGTCGAACTTTTATTGGTGTAAGACTGTTTAGCCTCTGTTACGAACCTTGTCCAGGAGGAAAGGCCGTAACACTAGACAAACACACATGCAAACAGGGCAAGGGGTGTAACTGCCTGTGTTCTGCACCTCTCTTTCACAAACTGTCTTTAATGGGGGGGAGCACTGATCTACTCCTCCCAAGGTGTCTTCTATATTTTCTCAAATTTTCCTTGTCTTCCTTGAGGGTTTAGGATGGTTGAGGGGCAGTTCTATGGGCGTATGTGAAGCCCTCTGTGACATTGCTTGTCAAAGTTGGCTATACAAATAAATTTGATTTGAATTTGATGATCAGTCGTCCAAAGCACATTGATCTTCATCCATTGTTGAAGAATACAGACGCACTTCTCTGTATTTACATTTGCAAGTAAAGGGGTCAAGAGACTGGATGTTTCTTAACCCTTGTGTTCTCTTCGGGTCATTGTGACCCATCCGTCATTGTGTCCCCCCACGTGTTGTGACAACTTTACCTCATTCAAAAATAAAGTGAAGCATTTTCTTTTAACTGTCGGGCTGTCTCACACCCCCCTCAGCGCAAATGTTAAAAGAAAATGCTTTTTATTTGTTTTTGTATTGGGTAAAATTGTCGCAGCAGAATGATGGGTCGTTGTGAACCTTCGGGTCATTGTGACCGAAGGCAGCACAAGGGTTAAACAAAGGGGTTTATTGTCCTATTTACCAGATGATAGCCTGATAACAGGGCAGTTTACACCCTTCTCTTCTACCTCACTGGAAGATGAAGACTGGAACAGACATGCGTTAAACATAGGACTGGGTGGTAGGCATATGTCCTAAAATTATATTTATTATATTTTAGTTTAAAATATATATATATATATATTACTCAATGTTAACTGTACCAGTATCCACTATCCACACCCCCATACCATCCACAATAGAGTGAAACTGGTAATTTACCAGTGAATCAGGTTCAACATTTCACACTGATGTCATATAAGTATATTTTACGGAATATGTATGTGAAACTGTGAGAGCCAATGTGAAGAGAAAAACAGATCCGCTCCTGTCAGTCACACAGGTCTGAGTCAGTCCCTCACACACACACCACACCACACTAACTGTGAGAGCCACTGTTAAGAGAAAAACAGCCAAACCTGGGAAGCCCCTCCGTCCTTTGTGTCCTTTAACCCCCAGGAGGCCCTGTTTCCCAGGCTCCCCCGCTGAAGGCCCATCAGAGTAAAACCTCCCAGGTTCTCCCCTAGACCCCGTTTCTCCAGGGACTCCACGTACACCAAGTTCCCCATCAGGACCTTGAGCAGAGTAGCAACAAACACAGGTTAAACACAAACCGCTGTTTGTATATGTTGTTTTGTCCCAATTCATTGCACGTGTAGGTTAGTTTTAGTTTTTTTAAATTGTATTCAATAATTGTATCTTATTTTATTGTATAGAATGTGCATCTTTTCAAATTATATTTAATATTTTGTATTCCTGTTCATGCTGATGTGACAAAGTATCTATCTATCCAGAAAGGGGCGAGAGAGGTGCTGTTAGTCTGCCGGACCACTCACCTGGGATAGATATTCCTAGAAGTCCTGGGGGACCATGCATCCCCATCTCCCCCACGTCTCCTGGGAGACCAGGTTGTCCTGGTAACCCCAGGTCTCCCATAGGTCCTGTGAGAACGATGGTTACGACTATTAGAATTTTGAGGCAGCTCACCGACAATGGTAAGATGGGAATGTGAAGTGATACGGGTTTAGTTTATGTGGCACAGCTATACACAAGTATAACAAATAGTCCATCCTCTTTACCGAGAATAATAATAGATAAAGATGTTTTGGATGGCTATTGACCAACTGTTAGATGGGTACAGATCAGCGGACACACAGTACATAATCAACAGTTATTCATCCGCTGGTACGTGTTATTGATCAGTATTGTACAGGTGTGTCTTAGGAAACAGGTTGATGTCAGGCAGAAAGATGTGCTCACCTCTACAGCCTGCATGATGCCCAGGGAAGACACATCATGACACATGACACACATGATGGTGATGCCAGGGACAAACAACAACGACGTCATATAAAGAGACAAACGACAGCGACATCATGCCAGCATGCAAAACAAACAACAAACAACATAAATAATCTGACAATGGAGGAAAAGCTGATAGTGGGGTAACACAGAGGTAAGGAACAGACATACATCTACATGGACATGGTTCCATGCTTGATTATGTTCTAGCTACGAAGAAGAGAAGATGGTTGTTAACAACAAAGAGAGTGAGTCCCACAGAAAGGGGGCCCCCCCGACCTGTATCGTTGATGTACTGGAACTCTGTGTTTCCTTTCAGGCCTGGATCCCCTGCAAAACCCTGGATGGAACCCCAAACAAGTCCTGTTAATGACCAGCCCACTGCACCAGCTGAGGACTAATAGTGATCATAGAGACACCAGGGTTGTTCTTTTTACCTTCGGTCCTTCGTTTCCAATCAAACCAGGCAGTCCAGGGCTCCCGAAAAGCCCCTGGATAAAATAAACGGTTATTAAAGTATAAAGTACAAATAGCTATGTTTCAATAAGTTATACATGATGTCAAATTTAGATCAATATTTAGAAATCATCTTCAGAATATGTATGCATTTGCAAGGGTGCTCAAGTGGACTTGACAAGGACGAATACCTTTATTCCTGGTAAGCCGGGTAGACCAGGGAATCCAGGAAAACCCTAAACATTATAATAGTTGTGAGGATTTGAGGAAGAGAATGGCAGTTGCTAAAGGGCTCAGTGCTAGGTACAAACATTCAAACCTGCCTTTATACTTTACATCAAGCTCGTACGATAGGAACATTTTGACGATTTGTACTTTACAAGAAATTGTAATTCTGGCAAATGAATAAGAATCACCCCAAAGATGTCTTAAAACACTGCCCTTAAGAAAAAGAAAATGTTCAACCATGCAATGCTAATGCTGGGGGGGGGGAACCACACGATGGCGACAAAGCATGTGCTTGAGTCAACATGAGGGTCACGCATGGCCATCTGAAAGTCAGGTGGGTTGGATTTGGGGAAGAATCCCATTGGTTGTGCCAGACAAGTAAACCAACACTAGTTTTAGGTAGCTGAAAAAAAGAATGAAAGTATTTCAACCACAGTTGACTTCTCTTACCCTGACTCCAGGAAATCCAACAATTCCCATTTCTCCTTTAATTCCTAGGGAAGAGTCAAATCCCTGGAAAATAAAGAATCATTTACATATTGATTCAGATAAACCAACAAGAAAATATATACACCCATTCATGGACTCATGCTCATTGTGTTGAGCACCCACTCACGTTCATTCCTCTGGCCCCACACTCCCCCTTCACACCTTGGTCCCCCTAAAATAGAGAGATAGATAGATTAATACTTTATTTATCCCGTGAGGGAAATTCAGGTATCTCTCACAGCTCTCATATTTAAAATATAATAATAATAATTACAGACAATATGTACAGACAATACAATACAATAAGTTATGTAAAATAAACAAAAGCATCACATGAAAGCATGAAGGAAAAACGTGGAACAAAGCAAATAGACATGTCTTATTATATTCACCTGGCTTCCTTTGATGTAGAAATCTTCTGGAGGGTCCACAAATTCAAATGGTCCAGGAGGCCCCTGCGTTCCTTGGTCTCCCTGTCAGAGACAAAAAGGAGGATGTCAAACTACTCTCTCTGTCAATACACAAAGAGAGTTAGAACGTTCTGGTTCACACATACGTTTGTGTTATTAAAATAAGGTTTGGCAGGTACATTACATTTAGTCATTTAGCAGACGCTCTTATCCAGAGCGACTTACAGTAAGTACAGGGACATTCCCCTTGTAGGGTGCCTTTCCCAAAGACACGGCCAGGAATAGAACCAGCAACCATCTGATTCTTAGCCAGATTCCCTAACCGCTCAGCCATCTGACCCCCCCCCGTTACTATTCTGAGATTTTATTCCAGGACTCTCCAGTCCTTTAACAACACAAACATGCAAACATGGATTTACCTCATCTCCTTTTTGTCCTGGTAATGATCTTCCTTTCTCTCCCTAGAAGAACAGAAAGATAAAGCACAGGGATGGAGCAGATCTCGGTACGTAAAACGTCAACCTCAACACAAAAGTATTTGGGTGAACTTACTGGGGACCCCCTTAGACCCAGGTGCTCCAATGAAACCCTGCGTAGGGAAAGACAAGAAGTATTATCCCTCTCAAATTCATGCTCCTGAACCAATATATTTATTGACTTGATAGAAATAGTACCACTCACATCTTCCCCATCGTAACCAATTGGCCCAATAGGACCTATTGGACCTGGACGGCCTTGTTCACCCTGCCAATGAGATCGTTTGAATGCAGTTGTGTGAAATACGAAAATGACCAACTGTACATGCACAATATAACGACAGTACAGTATCGTTCAGAGGTCCTCATACTCACAGGCAGACCAGACACTCCTGGAGGCCCAGGGTCACCCTATCAGAGAAGTAAGTAAGTAGATTTTATTTGGACATGGACATGACAATGTCATTGGACGAACCAGATGCATTGTTTACAGTGTGTTAGCTTAAATGCTAGTTTACAACACCTGTCCACAGGAGGCTTTTTACAAACAACAAAATAAACTAAACAAAACAGAAACAAGATCAAATACTGATAAAAAACTGATAATTAAAAGTAAAAATGCAGAATACAATAGAGTACAGAGCAGCAATATAATGAGTCAAATATATATAGGCTACGTAGAGTAAAACAAAGGCAGCATGATCAAACAATAAACCAGTTGTAAATTATTTGTGTGAGAAGCAAGTTTACTAATACAGTATATCCTGGACATGTGACAGTGAAATACTTGACTACAACTACAATATTTGGAAGAGAATGCTTACAGGTATGCCTGGGTACTGGATGAACTGAACTGATGAGTGTCCTTGTGTTCCTTTAATTCCTGGAAAACCCTGTAGATACAAATGTCAACATCCTCAGGTAAAAATACAGAGGCACAGTAAACCTACTCCAATGCAGCATTCACATCGCTGATTTAAATCAAGCCAATTTAAATAGATGAGTTAGCTTTTTAATTACTAGTGCCCTTTTAGATTTTTACATTGTATTATTTTTTTACTTCAAGTAAATAAGCATGTTTTCTCTGTCACATAAATGGTAGCCTTTTCTACGTAGATTTGTCTGAAACCTGTAGCCCCTGAGCCAGAAGAGAAAATATGCTTTGTTTTGTACTTCCACCTAGTGGACAAATGAAGCTACTGCACCTACACACAAACATTCAAGGAATGTAGTAAGAAGTTTCTTCAACTTTCCAGCCAAGTGATTTATCCAGTTCAGTGATGCATACTTCCACACAATTACCGGTACTAATGTTAAACAATGGACTTTCATGTTAGCCTTGTGGACATTCATGTTAGCCTATGGACGTTCATGTTAGCCTTATGGACGTTCATGTTAGCCTTGTGGACATTTATGTTAGCCTTATGGACGTTCATGTTAGCCTTGTGGACATTTATGTTAGCCTTATGGACATTCATGTTAGCCTTATGGACATTTATGTTAGCCTTGTGGACATTCATGTTAGCCTTGTAGACATTTATGTTAGCCTTATGGACATTCATGTTAGCCTTGTAGACATTTATGTTAGCCTTATGGACATTCATGTTAGCCTTGTGGACATTCATGTTAGCCTTGTGGACATTCATGTTAGCCTTGTGGACATTCATGTTAGCCTTCTGGACATTCATGTTAGCCTTATGGACATTCATGTTAGTCTTATGGACATTCATGTTAGTCTTATGGACATTCATGTTAGTCTTATGGACATTCATGTTAGCCTTATGGACATTCATGTTAGTCTTATGGACATTCATGTTAGCCTTATGGACATTCATGTTACAGACATCCCAAGTCTCCCGGAAGGTCCGGTTTGGGTGTTGTCGAAGGAACCACCTCCCGGAATTGAGTCTCTGCAGGTTGGGATGTCTGACGTTAGCCTTATGAATTGAGATGGGGGTTTTGACTCACCACAGCTCCAACAGGCCCGTTAAGGCCAGGGATACCTGGGAACCCGAGGCCCCCTGTGCCCCCTTTACACCCGTCCAGCCCTGGAAGACCTGGGATACCTCCTGGCCCAGGATATCCCTGCAACACACAAACATTAGACTAATCAGGATGAACGCAGGCTCCATTCCATGACCACAAACACAGTGAGTACTGATTTTCACAGTATAACATACTTTTTTACAATTACAACCATATTATGCGTCACAGTTCGGCATACGGGAATGGTCTGAAGGGTACTCACAGGAAGTCCGTCTAGTCCAGGATATCCTGGAGATCCAGAAATACCCTGAAACAGCACCAATAAATCCCAGGTAAGGATTTAGGAATAAAAAACGTTTTTCTTGATAAGCACAGCTAGTTCAGGCATGGCAATCGGGCAGCGCGCGTCATCCGTTCATTACCACACCTGTGTTAGCCAGCACAAGCCCATTGGGCCACGTCCGATAAGACGGCATTAAAAGGCAGCGTGGATACGCACGTATGTATGTGTTGCATCGAGGAAGCAGGGAGTGCTTCCCTTAGATCATCCACTCCGCCAAAGTCAAACATACATGTCCATGTCATGTAACAATAAATGCTCAAATGTAATACGTGATTGTCTTGACTGAATAGTGTTTATAATAAGGTTGGTAATACACCGACGTTACCTCGTCTCCTTTGGGACCGGACACCCCATGGAACCCCTCGTCCCCTCGATGTCCAGGTTCTCCTGGGGGCCCCTGAGGGCCATAGGAGCCTGGGGTCCCCTCCGGGCCCTGATTACCTGGAGCACCTGGGGGACCCTGGCCCACACAGAACAGCAAGTTATTTTAAATGGATGAAATAGACACTCATTCACAGACAGAATGACATAGAGGTGCTCATGCTGTAAACATCCAGGATTATTTAGGCCAACCTGCCAGATGGTGGAAGTTTTGACCCTTCTAGAACAATCATTTTAGAATGTGTGCATGAGAGAAACATTTATGGATAAAATCATGATCTACATTTACATTTTATATTGTATTAATTTGACAGACATTTTGATCACGTTTTCCGGTATAAAAAGTACAGAAAATCGAGCACCATGTCTGCAAATGTCACTCCTTCTTAAAGTTGACTCTATTGAAGATGACTTACTACTGACCCTAAACAACATACTATGACTTTTAAATACAAGTGTCAAACACATTACATACAAAATGTAAAATACTGTGTTTTAAAGTTGACGCATTTTTGTCAATAGGGGGCGCTAAGTGGGTATAACACACAAACCTTCGCACACCTTGCTGCAAAGAGGGGTAGAATTAGTCTAATGGTAGAGAGAGTGAGAAAGAGTGAAGGGAGAGAGAGAGAGAGAGAAGGAGAGAGAGAGAGAGAGAGTGAAGGGAGAGAGAGAGAGAGATAGAGACGTGAGGGAGAGAGAGAGAGAGTGCAGGCTAGATGCGAGCTGAGTCGTAGCTGAGCGCTCGCGAGCGTCGAGCTCTCGTTTCCGTGTCGCGAGATCGATCGCGCGTGCCCGTGCAGCGAGACGCTCGCTGCTGCGCGCTCGCGTCGCGCGCTCGCGCTCGCTCGCTCGTCGCGTTCTCTCTCGCTCTGCCGTCGCGCTCTCGCTCGTGCTCTCGCGTCGCGCTCGCTCGCTCGAGCTCGCGCTCGTCGCGCTCGCGCGTGCAGGGAGAGAGCGAGAGAGCGAGAGAGAGGTCTAACAGCTGGTTGTGACAGGAGATTGATGCAAAGTTTATCCGTCACTATAGCACAAATGAACACGCACAGACAATCATGACTGAATTACTTTGTGCTTGTTGACTTTTATTCTGATTCTGATTCTCTAAACTGAAACAGCGACCAGGCTCAGGGTCTGACTGTGTCCAGACAGACAAGTCTGCATGTATCAAGACAGACAGGTCTGACTGTATCCAGACAGACAGGTCTGACTGTGTCCACACAGACAGGTCTGACTGTGTCCACACAGACATGTCTGCCTGTGTTGTGTCCAGACAGACAGGTCTGACTGTGTCCAGACAACCAGGTCTGACTGTATGAAGACAGACAGGTCTGCCTGTATCCAGATAGACAGGTCTGACTGTATCCAGACAGACAGGTCTACTTCACTTTGTTGTGTCTACCTCTTCTGACACCAGATACAGTATACCTTCCAGTTAACAGACTAGGCAACAGTTGCATGTCGAAATCCATCAGTTCAGTGTGTTTAACTTCAGTATGAATCAGTATAAAAGAGGGATGTATGTAGGTATGCGTGTGAATGAACGTGTGTGTATGTTTGTATATATGTGTGTGTGTATTTGTGTGTGTATTTTGCTCCATGTTTAGTGAGAGTGTGTGTTGGCTCCAGGGGTTACAGCCGGTGTGACTAGTGTGCTTGAAGTGGATGTGACAGCAGCTCTATGCTAAGCATGCTGTCTTTCTCCGGGTGCGCAGGACTGTGATAATCACTAAGACCCGCTGATTCCCCCGTAGTCCTTGTCACAACAACCATTGTGTGAGCCCGGCCATAGAGGCTGGCACAGCGAATTACAGACGCGCCAAATACAGACGTATTTGGACAGCCAGCTGTCCACGTACGCCTCCAGAGATGCAACTTCTCACCCCCGGTCCTGGAGTGTCTCATACGTGGACACACACTAGTCATGGTCCTAAATAGAGGCTTTAAAGGACTGTTGAACATCACTCTCTTCACAAATCATATATAATTACATATTGGCTACAGTGTTGTGTAGAAGGGAAGAACATGATGGAGAGGTCAGGCTGTTGTCTCTTGTGGGAATGTGAGACACAGGTCAATGTCTGGGTCAGAGTGTGTACGAGTGTGTGTGTGTGTGTGTGTGTGTGTGTGTGTGTTTGTGTGTGTGTGTGTGTGTGAACCAGCACACACAACAGTGTGTCTATTAGGGTCAAATATTTTTTCCCAGGAACAAGATTTTCTTTTTGAGCTTTCAGAACTAAGGTCTACAGAAGCAGATATGTTCTCTCACAGTTATACTTAACATACTATACATACTTTGCAAAACTACAAGCTGTATAAGTAGTAAGTACCAGTATATTTTAGCTTCTGTGGCCTTTTTTTTCAAACCGTGAAGCATGTGACTGTGTCCCTGTGTGTTCTAGTGTGTCTAGACGAAGGTTTCCCAATAGACACGTCAACACTTTCTTCAATATCACATTCCCCCCACACATCATTCTTTGAAAAACACACTCCTCACTCTCAGTGCTTATAGTACACTTACTCTCTGCATTTCTCTTACAAAACGTCCATCACTTCCACAAAGGAGTGACCAGAAATTCAATTAGAGTCCCGACCTCTAGGCTACTGCACAAACATTCCAGGGTTTCTGATCAAAAATGCCATCAGGCTCCTCCATAATCCCAGGCATTTCTCTGGCTTCCGCCCTCCGGGCCAAACAAACACTCGTGACACTGCGCCACCATACCAGAGACCCCCCTCCTCATCAACCCCGGTTCCTCCTCCCACTTCTCTGTATGCAAAACTGCTACTGTTGGGCCAAAATACTGGCTACGTAGCTCTCAGAATGGGCGCAGTTGACGATGAAAATATTTGTGTTCTTTTTCAAATGATGGTTTGCGCGCGTCGTATTGACGTTTTTTTGTGTCTTCGACACAAAGTTTCCAACTTGTGATTTCGCATGCTTTCCTCTTCTATAAAATAGTTTGGATTACTATAAAGTATTAAGGTGGAATTTATTAAATCTACTTTTAGCATTATATAGTGTCTTAAGTAGTCTACATTTTACAAATTCCACCTTCATCACAAATGAACTCTGTAGCCCATTGTGAGTTGACCAGTAATCTCCCCAGAGCCAAAGATAGGCTATAGGGCCTTCACATACATACGTTTCTTAATCTCCCCCCAACAGTAAAAACAATAGATCTTCAAATGTAAAAAACACCAATCACTCAGCCCATTTAATTTAGTGCATTTAACTCTTCTCCAAAAGCCTTTTCCTCGTAGCACGTCCTGATCAAGCTAGTGGTGATGATTGTGTCAACCGGCAGTCACACATCCTTTTTCAAAGACAACCAAAAAAAAGTGAGAATGGGGCGAGAACCACTACGAGTCTGAACATGCGGAGAAGTCCTGCCTCTATGCTGGTCTACTTATCAGTACTGTCAGAAGTACCATGAGGGACACGGACTACGAGTCCCAGTGAGTGAAGTTAGCAAGAGAGAGAGTACTATTAGTGTTCTAAGATTATAATTATAGACCAGGATGCTGGTCTGTTATTAACATTATATGATAGTAAATATCACTTGCAGACAAAACATAATAATAGTAGATTTAACTACTTTGTCCAGCTTCGCTGTGTGGTGAATTTAAAGAGGGTAGGAGATAGTGTCCTCATCTGATCTGTCTAATGTTACCTTTATCGCAAATAAGATTTGTATTACAGTGAGCTGACGGGAGAGAAGATGAACTCAGTCTTCCTTCAACGTTCCCATAAAATAGTTTATCTAACTTTAATAAAGGCAGGGTAGGCAAGTTGCACGAAGCTAGCTATTTTAGCTTCTTTTTGACACGATTCAAACCAAAATATCCTGCCTCCTCCCTTCAAAGCTACTCCCACAAAACTACAGTAACGAGCATTGAGTGGAGGGACAGAGTGCGCGCAGGTATGGAGGTAGACAGACAGGTAGCCCTGTCCAATCACTAGTCAGGGTACCCCTTAATGATTGGTCGTGTTTATTACAGTATTGCGACGCCCAAAGATGTCGGAATTATTTCATATTACCTTCAAACCTTTAGATATATTGGTTGCTATCAAGACGTGAAGTTACTTTCTGCAAATATGACAAAAAGTGCTTCTCAACAACATTGCCTACCCTGCCTTTAATTATATCAATTAACTCAATTACAAATACAACTGACAAAAACAAGTCAGCCGGACCCAAGGATGTGACTTTGTTTGGATGAGCTGCTTGCGAGAAATAAATATTAAAACGCGTTTTCCGCCATGTGGAGCTGCACTAACTGATGGAGCCATGGATCTTGCTAGTCGCTAACGGGCACTGCACAAATGTGCGGCCAATGGGAATTGCACTGGTATGAACATGTCTTTATATAACAAATATATATATATAACACTCCCAGGTGTTGGGTGACTGCAGAGCAAGCATCCTGGACTTTGCAGATAATTGTGCCTGCCACTTTCCCCGTTAGGTCACTATTCCCTCATTCCCAGACCTGTTAAATGGCTGAACCAATTTCCAGGCCCTGTTTCATTGGCTGAACCCATGTCCAGGCCCTGTTTCATTGGCTGAACCCACTTCCAGGCCCTGTTTCATTGGCTGAACCCACTTCCAGGCCCTGTTTCATTGGCTGAACCCACTTCCAGGCCCTGTTTCATTGGCTGAACCCACTTCCAGGCCCTGTTTCATTGGCTGAACCCACTTCCAGGCCCTGTTTCATTGGCTGAACCCACTTCCAGGCCCTGTTAAATGGCTGAGGACTGGTGAGGTTGTCGGGGTAAGTTGCTGGTGGTAGCAGGAATCTGGGGAGGGGATTTTAGAAGGATCATGGCTAATTTATGAGCTCCACATTCCAGAGATGTCTCCGGTGTTCCTAAAACAGGGGTTCTGATTAAAGAGGAAGACTCTGGAAAAGGCTGTCCATCAAGGAACAGGTGTGTGAGCGTGTGTGCGTTTGTAAATCGAGTGCTGTACATTTGAATATTGCGTGTGTGCCTTGTTCGGCGTGTGTCAGTAACACGTCGAAGTGTAAGTGGCGTTTAGGCTCTTGAAGATTCTCCGTGTGCACCTGTGTGCACTACTTTACTGCGGATCACACTGTAATTGTGTTCCTCTACTTTACAAGGGGGCAGTAAATATGTCACTTTTCTGTTAAAGGATATCATTGGGGCTCTGGCCGTCTCTGAACATCTGTACACTCACACTGACACATTCCACCCAACGGAAACCAGCACGCTTACACCTCGTCACACTGTTAACGTACGGAAAACACCAAACATTTCAAAGTATGAAACTAAACTAAATGTGAGGAGAAAGTGTAGCGTTGTACTGACGCAAACCTGGTCGTGTGAGTGCAGCGCTGGACACGGGCACCTATATGACCTACTGTATACCTACTGTATATATGGATATATGAGTTTTATGAGGCATGGCCCCCTTGACACCGAAGCAGGTCAGTGTGCCAACATCTCAGCGGACTCGGGGAGCCTGGAGAAGGCTGTTCTGTGAGGGATATCGCCTCCTGACACAGAATACTACTAATCCCATTAGCTGTGTCTCAAACTAAGCCTCTTTACTCCATTAACACACCACTGGGCAATGCTTCACTTCCCTCTACCCAGAAACACACACAGAGAAGTTTAACACCTTGCTTTGTTCTCCAGGCCCACACATAAAGACCCCTGTTGATTTATGCTGATACGCCCTAATGCCAGATTGAAATCACAAGAACCAATTTCAATGTTTACAATAGCAAACATTGTGTACTTTGAAAAGGGTCGGTGGGTGATGAGGAGGCCAAATGGCCACGAGAAAATATGGATTTTACAATTATAATATTTACCTCTGTCTCACTGCAGCCATGTTGCCTCATAGACCTGACAGTAGCTTAGAGCAACAATGTGGAGGATGATTGATCTGTAATCAAGTTAAGGGTGGAGTTGTGCATGGTGGAGGGTGAAAGCAAAGGTTGGGGTGATGGAGGTGTGGGTGGATGTGGGGATGGATGGTGTTGGGGGTGATGGAGGTGTGGGTTGATGTGGGGATGGATGGTGTTTGGGGTGATGGAGGTGTGGGTTGATGTGGGGATGGATGGTGTTTGGGGTGATGGAGGTGTGGGTGGATGTTTGGGGATGGATGGTGTTTGGGGGTGATGTGAGGTGTTGGGTGGATGTGGGGATGGATGGTTTTGGGGGTTGATGGAGGTGTTGGTTGGATGTGGAGTGTGTTTGTGTGTTGTGAGTGTTGTGTTTTATGTGTATGTTTTTGATTTTGTGTTTTTTTGGTTGATGTTGTTTTTGTGTTTTGTTCTTTTTGTTCTGTGTTTTATTGTTTGTTTTGTGTGATTTTTTTTTGTGATTGTGTGCTGTGTTGTTGTGATTTTTTGTTTTGTTTTTGTTTTTGTTCTATTTTTTTTGTCTCTTTTTTTCTTGATGTTTTTTTCTTTCTTTGTTTTGTGGGTCTTTTTGTTTCTGTTTTTTTGCTTTTGTTTTCGTTTTTTTCTTTCTCTTTCTGTCTGTTTCTTTCTGTGTCTTGTGTTTTTGTTCTCTATGTTTTTGTTGTCTTTCTTTTTTTTTCTTTTTTTCTGTCTTTTTTTGTTTTTGTTTCTGTCTGTTTTGTTTTTTCTTTTTTTCTTTCTCTCTCTTTTTCTTTCTCTTTCTGTTTCTTTTTTTCTTATGTCTTTCTTTTTTTGTTTCTTTTTTCTTTCATCTTTCTTTTTTTTTATTTCTTTTTTTCTTTGTCTTTGCTTTTTTGTCTTTCTTTTCTTTTTATGTTTTTTTCGTGGATGGTGTTGTGGGGTGATGGAGGTCGTACCCGAGCTCCTTTGGCAGGGAAACACTGGCATGTAGTGCAGTCTCGTCCACCACATTCTTCCGATACGTCGCCCTGCAAGGCATAACTGATCAGTATCACACAGAACCAAAAAAAGCAGAAACACACATTCGTGAGTAACTATAACTAAGAGTCACACGTCATTAGTAAGTATCTCTTTGGAACTCCAAAAACAAAGAACATTTGTAATTAACATGAGAACATGAAGACAAACAACAGTACTGTTATTAACAAAGGGCGATCATATCTAGTGGTTTCAGCTGTTAACCTTGTGTTGCCCATATGACCCAGTAACCAGAGTTTAGTAAATAATCATCAAGGATACAATGTTGACGATCAGAGGAACTACAGTTCAGGTGCTGTTGCTCTAATCCCAGAACAACCTGAGCCAGAGAAGATTATGAGTGACACAGTGGCCCAGGTGATAGTCCCTGGGAGAATGACGATCAAATTGCCCTTTGACCTCAGAGCTCAATCAACTAACTGAAAATCACGTTTCATTTGATCTTCCATCTCTCCTGGATCGGTTTACCTTTAATGAGGGGGTAACTGAGTGTTTACCCGTCCTTGGCATAATATGTATGTGCAATTGTGTATACATTTTATAGTGTGTTCTCTTTGTTTATTTATACTGAATCATTATTTCTATCTTCCTAATTTAAATTCCTTTGAGCGGTTTATGTTTAAATACTCTTGCTCTTTTAGCTGTCTGAGAGTTGCCAAACTAAATTATGTTGTATTTAATAACAATAAAGTATTTTACACTTTACCTTACCTAACTTCCTGACACAAGGTTGGATAACAACCTTAGTATTAGACTTCCAAATGACCAGCAGTCCTAACCACTGAAATATTTACATAATAATAAAACATGTTAAATAATGAAAACTTTGACATTAACGGCCTGAAGTACATAATGAAACGTATCCCAAACAGAGCACGTGCTTGTTGTAGCATAAACAGCACAGAGCACATGCTTGTTGTAGCATACTATCTACCTTAAGACAAAGCGTAGTGAATAATGAGGTGTTGACACTCAGATGTGGAGAAGAACCGTTTTCCTCTATCCCATAATTACCACAGCATTGGAGATGCCATGGCAACAGCCTGCTACCCTGCTGTTTCCCTCGGTGACGGTTAGGCCCTGCAGCACACCAAGCTCTGCTCAGAAGACAGCCTGCACCATCATCACCTCACACCGTCTACAACACTTCTACACTCAACAGAGACAGATGTTTACGGAGGCTCTAATGATGTCAGCATTCTCAATGACATCACCTCTAGGGGTTTAGAGATGTGAAGGTTGATGAATCTCAAATCATTGTGATTGCATGCCTCGCTTTAAAATCACAGCACAGATTACTGATTAGAGGATGGAGAACACGTGTGGGCGCATGACTGACAGTCATGGTTCCCTCATTACACACAAATATACACACACATACATACACACATACACACACATATACACACACATATACACACACATATACACACATACACACACAAATATACAAACACACACACACACACATACACACACATATACACATATATACACACACATACACACACATATACACACACATATACACACACATACACACACATACACACACATATACACACATATACACACACATATACACACACACATACACACACATACACAGACATATACACACATATACACACATATATACACACATATACACACATATACACAAACATATACACACACACGTACACATACACACCACTCGACAAAGATGGGTAGTCTTTAGGATGAATGGCACTTAATCAGTTATATATCAAAGTACAGTTCTTCTGTACCCCACATCTTCTCTGCACCTTCCCCCCCACCCCCGTCACCTCCCGTTCTCCATAACCACCACCCCCAACACCTACCCCAGTATGCAGGGTGGTAATGGGTGATCGGAGAGGGTCTTAACCACCATACAAGTGGAACACCTATGTGGTACATGTTCTTTAGCCTGTCTGTTCTTTAACCTGCCTGTTCTTTAGCCTCCCTGTGTTAAAAGAGGCTTGTAAAATTCCTTGTGCTTGTGGAGCACTAGTCAAGCATGCAGACAAGATGCCTTTATCTTGTTAGATTGGCGATAAGCCTCTACTCTCAAGGCTTAATTTTCATATGCGATGAAAGAATGTGCATATCTGGAGTTCTGTCAAATCAGGAGTAATGTTCTGTATCCATCTTGGTCATGCTCTCACTCTTTCTGACATGTTTGGACATACATGGAACTATTTGAAATATATAATACCACATTTGGTTCTGTACGTGGTCTTTCATAGGTCCTCCAAAAAGGTTCAACTAGTTCAAATGTCCTAACACCTAACCTTACTCAACCTTTGGGAACTAAAGAAGGAGTCAGGAAGTAATCATGGGATCTTATATTCCTTGACAAGACGGTGCGGAGCTAGGTTGACACATGCAACAAGAAAACACCTGGCAGAATGTATTAAACAGTCACGTGAATCACATGGCTGCCATCAATACTTATTCCTAAATACTGTAGAACAATCATAATGCATAACTCTTGTGTAAAACCTTGTTTATATACTAAAATGCATAAACTCACCCCAAATACGGTCTGTCCAGCCACCAACATGAACACAAGCCACCTGGACAGAAGAACAGGCACAGGAAATAGGAAAAAAAAATGTTACTCAAATGTAGTTTCATTACATCCCATCCCTGTTCTGTCATCTACAAACGTGCTGAATGTTCGTTCTGCTATGTAGCTTATGCAGATCCTCTCTGTTTATAGCATGAAGCACGGATGGATCAGCTAGACAAACTGGGCAAACACATTGTGCAAAAGTACAATTTTACAAGTACAGGCCTCTATTCAGTGTATACACGCATTCACGCATTCTTCTTGGATTTAAAACAACGTGGATAGCATGAACCAGACACAGTATCTGCCAACTATTTCTTTCCGATTCAAAGAGAAAGTGACCAGTCAGTCTGTCGATGGGAGAGAATATGAAAGTTTAATCATCTCACCCCAGGTGGAGGCTGTAACAGGTGGTCCTGCAGATAGAGAACGTCATTTGCGCCACTCTGGGCGTTTCCCGTTTCAAGTCCTTGGCCCCTTGTATTCAGCCTCTGAGTGTTCCACAGCCAAGGATGCTACCCCACCTCCTGTTCTCCCCTAGGATGCAGACACACACATGTTAGCCTAATAGATGATCTACACACAGGAGGCTACCCCACCTCCTGTTCTCCCCTAGGATGCAGACACACATGTTAGCCTAATAGATGATCTCCACACAGGAGGCTACCCCACCTCCTGTTCTCCCCTAGGATGCAGACACACATGTTAGCCTAATAGATGATCTCCACACAGGAGGCCAGGTAGACTGATCTGATCCGGGTATCGGTCAGTTTAATGCTGTTTCAACAATTATAGAGGTGACCATCAGCTAATTTCTCACTGAACTGAATGTCAATGTCATTTTTGTCAGAAAAAATAAATTCTGTCTGATGATTGGTGCACAGAATGGGTTTTTCACAAAAGGGCACTGGATTAAAATATTTAGCCACTGATTAATAGATCACAAGCTGAGGTACAGCCGATCTCATCGGCATGATCATCCTCTTCAACACATCAGACTTGGTCTGTACACGTCACTCCACATAACTCTAAGATGTAAATGTCTTCAAATTGCATTGAAACGAGAAAGAAACAGGAATTTGGTGCTTGCATGATTTTGCGGGTTTAGTAAAAAATATGGTCTTGCAGAATAGGAACGCATATAAACTGAATGCTTTATAAATGGCCACAAAATGCCTAAAAAGTAGTCAATTGTAGCTATGTGAAAATGTAACAAGTAAAACGAAAAAAGTGAATATATTAGCCTACTAAATTGCAGAATTCCACAATATATCAATGAAAAAGACGCATTCACGGAACACTACGTTGCCTAGAGGAAATTCTGACCATTGCTATACAAAACAACTAAATAATGTGCATCGAGGCACGTCCATACACCTTGACAAGATAAAACATTTTCTTTAAAGTCAAATTAGACTTACCCTAAGCGTTGTCCACTGTGATGTTCGACGCAGACACTGTTTCACAAGTTTAAATATCACTGTCGTTGTCCCTGCACTTGCTTTTTGAATAGAAAAACATCACATTCGCCTATGATTAAAGTAAGAACTTACTTAAAAATTACTTATGTCCAATAGTTTCATGTTGCAGAAAAGAAAAGAAAACAAAATGTAACTAATAAGCCTAAAACCTTACAGAAACTAGACTTCAACAAGTGTGAAGGAACCACTCCATCGCTGAGCAACCGCACTTGTTAGCCAATCAATCCGCCAAAGCGCAAAGTATCTTGTCAGATCATGCACACTTTAATTCTATTTCACATCAGGTTACTTCATAGGGCATGCACTTCGTGTGACATGTTGGAGTAGGCAATACGGTGCACCGTACAACATTTGGAACAATTTCGTTAAAAAAAAACCTTGCGAGTTAAACAGACAAATCGGATCTTAGTTAGGTTAAAGGCATTACAGCTCGGCCAATGAGCTGAGTCTTACAGCCGCTCAATCTTCAGCAGGTACTTCACCCTCTCACTTTTCAAACATAGGCTATACATTATTTTTTGGACGCCTGAATGTTGCACACTATATTTTTGGACTATTTAGTCCCAAAAGACTTGTTACATAGCAATTTCAAGATACTATTACGAAGGAGATAAAGCAATCACTGGATGTACAGATGTGATCGCCATTTATCAATACACATCAACCTGTACAGAGAAAGTGTGGTAATTTAATGCGATTCAGTGTGGACTGCGAAACTGCATACCAGCTTAAGGAAGATTACACAGGGGTTTGCATGGGACCGCTGTTGGCTGTAAAATGAAGGGCTTCCACTGTGTGCCGGTTGTGCTCCAGTGTGTTTTGCCTCTATGCTTGCTGCTCGGAGCCAGCATCCCACCTGGGGCGACAGAGGCTGTGAGTATGAAATGTGCTCCAAGGACAACGTTGAACATCAACGACATGTGTGAATACTCTAGATGTTACACAACACTCTGCATGTTTAAGTTTGTAAAATTGCAACCTGTATTTGTCGCCTCTAATTGCCACAATTTATGGGCTGCCTTCTAGGGTAGTAGCCTAATATATTTGTTTTACCGTACTGTATGATACAGTTTGAAACCGTTGTTTCACCGCTTGATGTATTTTCACGAATACGTCCATTGATAATGATGTGTTTTAATGGCAGCTGTGACAGTTGTGATGGAGTTGTGACAGTTGTGATGGAATTCAATCGGCCTATGTTTTGTCGGTTTTGTCAGAGGGGGCGCTGTTATTTCTTGCTTTGGCAACCGGATTCTTATTGTGGGTTTCAGAACAGAAACTTAAATCCACGAGGTGAAGTTAAGGATTTAACTTGGTGTAAACAGAATTTGTGTGTTTTTTTAGTCATCTCTTGAAATTCCTCCTTCTCATGATCTTCATCATCATCCTCTTTACAGTAAACTCAACCAGATGACAAGGAGACCAGAATTGACTACTTACATTTGATTGAAACAATACACATTCACTAAGCAACAGTTCAGTAGCCAGTAGGCCTGTTAACACAAGGTGGGGACAAACCTATAGCCATCTATACTGGAGCAGGCTCAAATATGAAGTAGCCTTTTTAACAACAAATTAATTGCATTTGAAATACATCCTTATTAATACAACGTGCAGAGAGAGGGAAAGAGGGTGATACAAAGAGAGACAGAGAAGGAGAAAAACAGTGAGATAAAGAGAGAGAGAGAGACCGAAAGAGAGAGAGAGAGAGAGAGAGAGAGAGAAGAGAGAGAGAGAGAGAAAGGGAGAGAGAGTAGAGAAGAGAGAGAGAGAGAAAGAGAGAGAGACAAAGGGGGAGACAGAGAGAGAGAGAGAGAAGAGAGAAAGAGAGAGAAAGAGAGAGGGAGAGAAAAAGAGAGAGAGACTGCAAGTTTGCTGTGAGAACCATGATGTCTGTCGTCTGTATTTGTTTAACAGGACTGTTATCAGGAGTAGACATCTGTAAGGCACAGGCTCAGTCTTGTCACTGTTGATCTCACGATAAGGAGAGGGTGCCGTGTTCACACAGCATGCCCTGCTCTGAGGGACACCAAGTACACCTACTGTATTTAACTGATTTATGTCTTTATTCCTTTGTTTCACCAGGGAGTCACATACACAGTGACTTGCCTTGACAGTAGTGAAGACCACACATTACATAGAGAATAACACTTTTAGATATACTGTGCAAGCAGTGGCGGACTCAGACTGTTTGAAGGGCAGGGGCGAAAAAATTAAAAGGGCACATTTCTTGCTCTAGAGGGCACATCATCATAATTCATTGTATGAAGGGTTACCATAGAGGGCACTCAATAATTGTTTTCCTATGTAAAGAGCAGCCAATAAGGCACTTTCTCTCATATTCACCACTCTAGAGAGCAATTTCAACCATGTAGGCACTGTAAGGGCATTAGAAGGGCACTCATTGAGCACGTTATCGGATTTTCTCTCGTAATTCGCCACTCTTTACGGCACTTTAGCGCGCTTTTTCAACCAAGGAGGCACGAAGGGGGGTGGTCGCCCCCCCTGCCCCCCCCCTGAGTCCGCCACTGTGTGCAAGTGCACATGCTGGCAATATTTGCCAGTATAATTAAATTGATTCAGCTTGGTTATAAGTGCACCTGTCAACCCTTTCAAGAGCTCTGCATAGCACTGGCCTTGATTGGAGGATGGCAAGAATGAAGCAGTTATTCAAAAATCAGAAACCACGTATAGAGTCTATTAGAAATGATGAGTGTGAAGCTTCCAAGCTGCAATGTGGGAAAAGGTTTTGTGGTGAAACCAAGAAAAAGTTGTTTTTGCCAAATGTCAGAGCGCTATGTGTTTCAGTGCACTAACAAAATGAAGCTCGGAAAGAGATTTAGGACACTGATCCCAAGGACAAGGACAAATACACTTTGGGGTGGCTCAAGAACAAAAAGGTGAAATTACAACAATCCCGGTCAATGTTTTGTGTCTATGTTTGAAAATGGGGTCTAAAAGTGTTGTCAAACTAATTTGAACAATCTGGGGGAAAACATCAAAGACTCCAACACTTTAGGCAAAAGTAATCATCAACACCTTTTGTGACCTTTACAAATTCAAAATACAGACAAAGTGGGAAAAACACAAAACATAAAACAGATTCTGTTTCAAAGGTTGTTTCAAATGTCAAGGAGGATGTACTACAAAGAATATGACGCTTGTTAAATTACCTATTTTTCAAGAAATTCAGGAAATGTAGGAAGACTCCTGGAATGTGAAAAAGGAAATTATATCGAGGAGTAGACCAAAGAACTATGTGCCCCCGCAAAGGAAGTGAGATGGACAAAGACATATAGGGAACAGAAAAATGTATCTGACATGTCGTTGTATCTTTTAAGGAGTCACACAAGCTTGTGACCATTTTAACATGATAGCCAAGTCAAATTAGGTCCTTAGTAAAACCCAACCTTGATCTGGTATGAGCATGTGGTCTTAATCAACTCGCCAATATCCCTCTTCCTTTTTCTGGCCCTGGGCCTAATCCTGGCCCTAACCCTGGGCCTACCCTGGCCCTAACCCTGGCCCTAACCCTGGGCCTAACCCTGGCCCTAACCCTGTGCTTAACCCTGGTCCTAACCCTGGCCCTAACCCTGGCCCTAAGCCTGGTCCTAACCCTGGCCCTAACCATGGCCCTAACCCTGGTCCTAGCCCTGGTCCTAACCCTGGGCTTAACCCTTGGCCCTAAGCCTGGTCCTAACCCTGGTCCTAAGCCTGGGCCTAACCCTGGTCCTACCCTTGGCCCTAACCCTGGGCCTTACCCTGGTCCTACCCTTGGCCCTAACCCTTGGCCCTAACCCTGGCCCTAACCCTGGCCCTAACCCTGGGCCTAACCCTGGCCCTAACCCTGTGCTTAACCCTGGTTCTAACCCTGGCCCTAACCCTGGCCCTAAGCCTGGTCCTAACCCTGGTCCTAACCATGGCCCTAAGCCTGGGCCTAACCCTGGGCCTAACCCTGGTCCTAAGCCTGGTCCTAAGCCTGGGCCTAACCCTGGTCCTACCCTTGGCCCTAACCCTGGTCCTAACCCTGGTCCTAACCATGGCCCTAAGCCTGGGCCTAACCCTGGGCCTAACCCTGGTCCTACCCTTGGCCCTAACTCTGGCCCTAACCCTGGGCCTTACCCTGGTCCTACCCTTGGCCCTAACCCTGGGCCTTACCCTGGTCCTACCCTTGGCCCTAACCCTGGCCCTAACCCTGGCCCTAACCATGGCCCTAACCCTGGCCCTAAGCCTGGCCCTAACCATGGGCCTGAACCAGTTTTTATAGTCTTCCCATTCAGGCCTTTGTCATGTTGTACTGTTATTTCAGAGTCCCCCCTATTCAGCTAAAGCCTGCTTCTCCCATCGTCGCCCCAGGGATACCCAGCTGTTGGTTTTCCGCGTGATTTCCTCGATGGAGAATGAAAGAGTACAGCCAAGCCCACAGCCAGGAAGTGCCCTGATGGAGTACCATGGGATCCAGTCTCCCCCTTGGCTTGGTCCCCAGGACTCACAGAGAGGCACTCACAGAGCGGCACTGACAGAGAGCTCCACGCAGGGCGTCGCCACTCGGATCATCCATGATGACGTCCTAGTAGAGAGGTGCCTTGAGCAAACTGGAGATTCTGGGATCTTTTGATACTCACACTGGTGATCAGTGGCTTTAGTATTCTGCCCTGCTGCAGTGATAGGTCCAATTATCGATATGAAGTGTGACAATCTTTCACCCGGAGAGGCGTGCTGAAAATCAAGAGAAGAAATCTTGTTTAGAAACTAGGACAGTCGGAGTTTGCTGGTTCAGGGGAGCCTACATGGAAGACCAGTAGGGATGTACTTGGTCTAGGGCAGGGGAGACCAGTAGGGATGTACTTGGTCTAGGGCAGGGGAGACCAGTTGTCTTATTCTCTAAAGCTGTGGGGAGACACCAGCAGGAATGTCCCTGGTCCAGAGTTTGCAGGGACACTATCTTGAAAGCCACTGGCCCAGAAGACACCATCAGGGGTGTCCCTGCTTGCTGCCAGAAGGACTGTGTCTTGCACATGCCCAGACATGCTGGTCCCATGCTTGCTCCAGAGACGGAGTGGTGTTTTAAAAATGTTCGGATTGCTGGTTTCTAAACTAGACAATGTGTAAATGTAAACAGAACACATAGCTCTGGAAGTGTATAGTATATATGATATAATATTGAATATAGTAATGCCCAATGGCATATACTTTTTAATCAAATACTAGTGGGGGAGTAAGACAATGATGAGACAAAGTGAGAGGGAAGAGGGAAGAAAGGATGTCTGGAATGTTGAGAACACGAGATGACACACTCAGGGTTCTAGAAGGCTTGACATTTTTATTGTTCAAATGGTTGTGGAAGTGAACAATTGTTTGATGAAGTACCTGTATGTAAATCTATAAAAGAAAAATTGGGGGAGAGGGATTACCATAAAGCAATAATCAGACAAGCATATTGGTTATGGATGGAACCTTTTTTCTGAAGGAGAAAGAAAAAATTCACTCTTATGAAGTTTCCCATCAGAACTAAGGTGATGTTAGGGAGGAAGTGTTTGACCGTGATAGGCCAGCAGTCACCTGCATACTAGATGCCCACATGTGAACTCTCACATATTACATTTCTTCTTGTTTTGGAATGTGCTGAATTTACAGCTTTGAAGTTCTGCCATAGGTCTGAAAAAGGTTCTGTTCTCTGGTATTCTCAGAGAAAATAAGATTGTAATCTTTTTGATCTTAAGAGGGCCACATACCCGCTTGTACCCACTTCGACTGTGTTCAAGAGCGGAATGTCTGTGGGCTGTGTTAGAAAGACGAGAACAAAAAGGTTTCAGTAAACTCGAGGTGTTTGTACATTCTGAAGATAAACTAAAAGCAAAAAGGAACTCAAGATCTTACCCTGCACAGGGAACCTTCTCTCGGTTGACTGGGGACCGGGAAAGGGGAAAGAAACCCCTACTTCACCCACTTGGCGATCGCTTCAACCTAGTGATCCCAAGACCTCACACATCTTCTGGCTGAGTTTGCTCAGTTTTAGATCAGCTGTCAAGGCGTCTCCCTTCAGTTTTCCACAATTTCAACTCCACCTGCTCAGTAATCATACCGTTTTCTCATCTTCAATTAGTTCCCCTTTTCCTTCCTTTGACTCATCTTCCCAGTAGTAGGTGGGAGATGGCTGAGCGGTTACGGAATCGGGCTACCAATCAAAAGGTTGCCGGTTCGATTCCCGGACATGCATTTGGCGTTGTGTCCTTGGGCAAGACACTTCACCCTACTTTTCCCGGGGGAATGTCCCTGTACTTACTGTAAGTCACTCTGGATAAGAGCGTCTGCTAAATGACTAAATGTAAATGTAGTACAAGAACCGGGCTCTCGCCCCTCAGACCTGGTCAGATCGTTGTTTCAGCACCAGTGGTAGCGACACACTACCGACACAGAGTAGAGAGTCAGGTGCGGTAAGGGAGTCGGGCTAGTAATCAGAAGGTTGCTGGTTCGATTCCCCGGCCATGCATAATGATGTTCTGTCCTTGGGCAAGGCACTTCACCCTACTTGCCTCGGGGGAATGTCCCCTGTACGTACTGTAAGTCGCTCTGGATAAGAGCGTCTGCTAAATGACTAAATGTAAATGTAAATGAGTAGCTCCGCCCCCAGCCATAAACCACTTCCTTAGCACCCAACTGACCCTGGGAGGTCATCAGAAATGCCCAATACCAGTCATCACGGCAGAAGATGCAACCTACACTTGGGTCAACTTACCACCGTGCCACTCTCTTCATCTCCTGGCAGCAGGGCAGTGACAGAATGTAGAACATGAAAAGATTGAGGGCAAACAAAAAGATAGAGAAATAAAGACAAACATTTTTTTTATTAAACTTTATTTCTCTATCTTTTTGTTTGCCCTCAATCTTTTTCATGTTCTACATTCTGTCACTCTCTTTTCTTTCGTGACCCATGTGGTCACCCTGCACACACTTATCGCCTCTTCCGTCCTGCAGGTGTGTGCAGGTCTGTATCTGAAGATGAATCAGTGGATCTACTGTTTACTAGGTCATGAGACAGGAACCGTAGTCCTAACATCATCCCCAGATGCTGTTAAGACACAAAGAACATCAGAAAGAACACTCCGTCTCCCTCAGATACACACCCACACCCACACACACCACACCCACACACACACACACATACACACACACACCACACACACACACACACACACACACACACACACCCACACACACACACACACACACACACGTACGTGTCAAGGTTCAGAATTTTGCCGGGTCATGTCAGAAGTACTTTTAATCTTGTGAGAGTGAAAATTACCTGGTTTGTAAAAGACAAAAAACGATTGTCTCTAGTACTTTTTTCTACTTTAGATAATAATCTTAATCTCGCCGAAGCATCAAGTTCACGTCTCTTTTATGCCTCTTGGAGAAGTCAGAACCAACTCCTCTCTCTTCTTTTTTATGCCTTGTGTACCTGGACGGATGCTGTGTGTGTCTGGACGGAAATCCAGATAAGACCCTGTATGGAGGGGCCCGTCTCGTGTCTCACTCTTAGCCTGGCCATCAGTGTTGCATGTCTTGCAAAACCCAAACAACCCCTGTGGACAGTGTGTCTATCTTCCTACATCTCTCTGATTATTCTGTCTCTCCTGCACACAGACAAGCTCATTCATTAGGAACACGCAACAGTCAGTCAACAAAGAGAGATTCCGTTACTATGGGAAACGAGGCCAATCAGGCCAGAAGAACCTAAACTTCATATGAGATTGTCTGCATTCTTGTTGTGTCTGACCTACTTCAGGATGGTAGGTGCCTGAGATAAGAGGTTCTGGGATAACATGGTAGACCCAGACAGAAGTAACACAGGACATGGGCTTTGGGAAGGGAGACAGGGGTTTGCAGGAAAGATTGAGACACTGACAATTATTTTATCTTGACCTTGCACATGTGGTATATACCTGAGAAATAGTTTATAGTGGTATATAACTGAGAAATAAGTTTGATCTGCTAATGCAGTCGATGAGGATACAACATACAACATTGTGTTGAGCAACAAAAAACTGTTTGGTCCGTTCTACGAACATGAAACGACTGCATCACATTACAACACTTGTGTCACCAGCTTGACTTCTTAAGTTTCTTATTTTTTCCCTAAAGTTCTTGTTTCTATCTTGTTTGTCGTAGTCCTGTACCTGCGCAGGCGTGGCCAGGTGTCACTGCGATGGCGTGAAAGGCAACAAGGTAAGTTTCAACATATACTATTCATTTACATTTACATTTAGTCATTTAGCAGACGCTCTTATCCAGAGCGACTACGTAGTACAGGGACATTCCCTCAGAGGCAAGTAGGGTGAAGTGCCTTGCCCAAGGACACAACGTCATATTGAACGGCCAGGAATCGAACCGGCAACCTTCTGATTACTAGCCCGATTCCCTAACCGCTCAGCCGCCTGACTCCCATCACATCGCTCATTAGCGCCTCTTCTAATACCCTTAAGTCTTCCTTGATGTAATTCACAAGATCCAGTGTAGACTACAGCACAGCCACCTGGTGTCCTTTCTGATACCAGCCTGAGTCTTGGGCAGCCCTCTGCTGGAAGTCTGAGGGACTGCACTGCAGGGGCGGATCTAGAGGTTTTCATTCGTGGTGGCAGAAGGAAGTTGTTAGGTGGCCTCCAGGAGGTGAATCAAACCCCAAAGTGGGGGGGGTACATTACTCCCTACGGTAAATGATTAGGCTATAACATTGTAGTTTAATTTAAACACTGATATTTATATTATTTATTGAAATGTTCTGTAATGTACAAATAATATGTTTTCCATGGGAAGATTGGGGTGGCAAGTATTTTCTATTAGGGTGGCAGCTGCCACCTCTTGCCACCCCTTAGATCTGCCACTGAGAGGTACCCCCAGGACAGAGCTACTGGCTCAACCTTCACGCACCAGCCAAGCATATTATTTAACTTTTGGTCATTACGGTTTTTGACAAGAGTACAATCAACACATTCCAATACTTGAACACAAAAATGTCAATACTTGAAAACACAAGTTTCTTCCTATTTCAGGACTCATTATATCAAGTGATATTATATACCTAAAGTATGCTTACAAACTATGAGCACTAAACATACTTACATATATTCAAGTTATTTGTTAGTATGTGGAGGTTAGGATTGTCTTTTTTCTTTTTTTTACAAAAGTAAGAACTGAAATCCAGCTTCTTCTCTGGAATTATAACTCAGAAATATAAAATTGACATATGGACACAGTTCCCTCACTTATGTGGTACAACTGCAGTAGCAATAGCCAAGCATTGTGTTGTTTAGACCTGGTGACAGGCAGGACCACCCAGGTGGGAAATACCTGGGATGTGTACAGGTATGTGGTGATATGTCATGCAACTGGCTGCCAAAGAAATGCTGTTATCTGACTGTCACGCACCTGCAGCCTTGTTTATGAATAAAAAAAGAGATAGAGAACAAGATTGCAATAAGGAATCTACAGTAAAATACATAGTGTGATGACTGTACTATACTGATATCAGTCACAATATGTTTTCCCCTGGTTATTTCATATATCGATTCACATTGCCGAGGAATGCTTTACAAGAGGTGTGTGAAACTGTTGTTTGAGAACAAAACTGGAGATTTCTACAAACGCACAAAAAAAACGCTACCTTCTAATCCAGTGGTTCTTAACCCTGGTCCTCAGGGACCCCCTGTCCTGCATGTTTTCGATGTTTCCCCGCTCCAACACGCCTGATTCAACACACCTGTCCTGCATGTTTTAGATGTTTCCCCGCTCCAACACACCTGATTCAAATGCATGTTTGTTACCAGGCTTCTACTGAGCTAGATAACGACCCATTTATTTGAATCAGGTGTGTTGGAGCAGGGAAAACATCTAAAACATGCAGGACAGGGGGTCCCTGAGGACAGGGTTAAGAACCACTGTTCTAATCTAAATGTGTCTTAACCCTCAAACGTCCTTTTCTTAATCAGAAGTCATTATCTGTTGATTATTGCCATTGAACTGTTCAAACTGAAAATGAAGTGAGTAAATTTAAAAGCAAATAAATGTGTGTTTAGTCGATTTAATGTTGTCATAGTGGGTTCACTCTCTCACTGTTCCTCTCTGTAGGGTGAGAGGGGCTTTCCTGGTTACGATGGGTTTCCCGGGGTTAAGGGTTTCCCAGGAATCGAAGGTCCTCCAGGGCCTATAGGTCCCAAGGTAAGCCTCCTCCAAGTACCATGACAGAACATCACTGTAAGTGTGTGTGTGTGTGTCTGGGTAAACAAGTAGAAGTTATTAACGTGTTTGATACTAACTTTGTACGTTGTTCTTCACAGGGAAACATCGGCTTTCCTGGGTTGTCAGGATCCAAAGGTTCCCGGGTATGATTGTTTATGTTTATATACTTTAATTTACATAACAACAGTTTGTGTGTGCAGAATTCTCTTCTGCGGCCGTTCCTTAACTAGGGGTGCGACTCCATGAAGGGTAACCTTAAATAAATATAGGGTCACAGGAGTAGTATCTCAAAAACGAGCCAAGAAAGACAGCGAATTGACCTGTAATGGGACAGAATACTGCAGAAAACACAGTATTTTTATTTTTGTTGTCATTTAGCAGACGCTCTTATCCAGAGTGACTTACAGTAAGTACAGGGACATTCCCCAGGGCAAGTAGGGTGAAGTGCCTTGCCCAAGGACACAATATCATTTGAGTGTCCGGGAATCGAACCGGCAACCTTTTGATTGGTAGCCCGATTCCCTAACCGCTCAGCCATCTGACCCCCTTCAGTAAAGAGAAGTGTTGGTCTCTAACCCCCTTACTACACTGTAGGCTGGAAACTGATGCACTGCGCATTAGTGAAATGATCGATATTAAAGTAAGTCAATCTAACTCTCTGACTTAATCACATCTATAAGACATGCTAAGAATGATTGTTTTTTAACAGGGGCTGCCTGGAAAACCTGGATTTCCTGGACCCTTTGGACAACCCGTAAGTATGTTAGAAGTATGTGGCTGTGTTGCCATGACAGCGACCTACACAAATTAGAAGCAAAAACTTTGACTTCCATTGTTGCAGTTGTAGTTTCAACTTCTTAACTTTTAATTATGGCTTTAGTGTACTGTTGTTTCTGAAAAATGTATATCTGTCACATCGATGTCAGGGTGTTCCAGGAAATGAAGGACCAATGGGGCCAACAGGAGTACCAGGATGCAACGGGACCAAGGTACAGTTACAGTCCATTTAACATCTAGTTAGATGAATATTTATTAGAAATATTTGCATGCATTCTCCCTGCGCTCCCTTACACAACCCATTATCAACGTACCCCGTATTTGACAATGACCCTGTCTTTTTATTTCAGGGAGATATTGGCTATCCAGCACATCCTGGGTTACCTGGAACTGTTGGATTACCTGTATGTAACTGCTGTCTCTCATTGTGAGCTGTTGCTAAGCAACAAGTCGCATTTATTTATATAGTACATTTAAACACAGGTTGAAAGTGCTGTACACACACACACCCAGGGGCGAATCTAGGTTCCCACTTTTGGGGGGGCTAAGCCCCTAGATATAACCTAAATGTTTCCTGTGACCCAGCAAAATTAGGGGGGTCTGGGGGCATGTTCCCCCAGAAGAAATCTTTGAAAATATCCTTTTAAATAGTGTCCTCTAGTGGGTTTTAGGAAGAGTACGCCCATGCACACACCACCACGCAATCACAGCGTGTAAGCAGACAACCATAGCTGTCATAGTCGTCTCTTGTTACTGTAGCTTTGCATCAGAGTATCAACCAGCAGTCAGTGGATGAGTCAGACTCTCTCCACAGTTCTGGTGACTGGCACACTGTGCTATTTAGGTGTCTGATCTCATACATGGTTTACATCTGCATTCCTTATGTTTTCCTGCAGGGCGTCCCTGGTGTCCAGGGGCTTAAGGTACCTGTATATATGGATGCACTGATAAATCATTCAGCATTTGTACGATGGAGGGCAGAGTGTTTGTGAGTGTTAGTGTTGTGTGTTGTTGTCCTCACAGGGAGAGTCGTACTACTTCCCGGAACCCCTTGATTTGAAAGGGCAGCGTGGAGTGCCAGGGAGAAATGGTGGGAAGGTTAGAAGGCCTTCCTGTTTGTATAATAATAATAATAATAATGGATTGCATTTATATAGCGCTTTTCTACCTTACCGGCACTCAAAGCGCTTAATGAACAGAGTCCATTATCATTCAGACACAGTCATACCGGTGGTGTATCTATTTTCACTCACTTATGATATTACAGCATCAGTAGTTATCTTGTATTTAGAGCTTGATATGCTGTGATACTCAGTCATGTTGTGCTTCTTAGGGTCAACACGGGTTTCCCGGACTACCGGGCCTCCCTGGATCTGAAGGATTGAGTGGGATTCCAGTGAGTTTTCATTTAACGTGAAGGATTTCATGGATTGCATTTTTTTTCTCCAAATACCTGTCCTTTTACAAAACAATATCAATATTGGAATTGTATTTTGCAGGGATTGCCAGGGTTACCGGGGTTACAGGGAGAGAAGGTCAGTTTCTGAGTCATATGTGCTGTCCATGGTTCCAGTTGTTCATGTCTATCTGTGTCTAACTGTTCTTTGTTCCTCATCAGGGCCAAGAAGGTCCTAGTCCTGCATTTAGAGGACCAACAGGACAAAAGGTATACAGGTATTCCTCCCTTTCATGTAGTATACAGGTATTCTTCTCAGTCACATGGTATACAGGTAGCCTTGACAGAAATCCCTCCCTTTCACATGCCAACACTGTTAGGGTTTTGGGGGGTGTGGGATATCTCACCTTTCAAACAGCCTGAATGATGCATTCACGGTTTACCAGCTAAAAAAAGTTATAAATATATTTTACAATGTTACAGCCTAAACCAAGCCACAATAGACATTCTCAAACCACTGTCTGCTTGTCATTCTGACAGTAAGTGAATAGGCCAAGCATCAACATGTAGCCTGACATCAAGTAGCTTCAACATATAGTCTATCATTTCTACTGATTACTCTTCGCTCTAATTTTTACAATAGGCTACTTGGACCGTCTCTTGACAATAAATGAAGAACATTACATGTTTTACCACGATAACTGGATCTAATTAGACAGTTGAATGTTTATGATGTCCCTGTGTGTTTATACTTTTGACTGGGGATAACAACGCGATCAGTCAGCCGACTTCATAATGTTGATGTCAGGTTACATATTTATATTCATATTGTTTCGACCTTGCCATTTCTCTATGCAAGAAGCGCCATATATATATGTTTTAAATTCTTTTTTTTGTTGAGTAAATGGCAGATTGCAACCAACCTTAGGAGGTTCATTACCGCCACCTACTGTTCGGGAGTGGGAACTATACACTATCTCAAACCAAACAATGGATGAACCCTTAAGATTATGGTTTCGCATTTTAATCTGTGTCATGTGAATTGTTTGAGTGCTTACTGTACTGTACATGTGTGTTGTCAGGGTTACCGTGGGCCTCCAGGTATACCTGGGCAGAAGGGCATCAAGTTGTATGCAGAAGGCCCCAAAGAGCTGAAGGTATAGCACATTATTAGGGTTAGTTTACTTTTATGTTTAGTTTCAAGACCCTGTTGTCTCAAATATCATACCAATTGGTTGTTGTTTTTGTTACAGGGGGAGCCAGGTGATGTGGGGGACAAGGGGTGTCGAGGCCTGTTTGTGAGTACCACTGAGTTTCCAAAGTCCACTTTGACTTGAGAGACTAGGTCTTGTCCACTAATTCAACTCCCAATGATTTATTGTGTTTTTATTTGATGAAATTAATTTCCGTTTGTCTTTTTCCATTAAACGCTTCTGTTTCTCCTCAGGGTTTTCCAGGTCGCCGTGGTTTCCAAGGAGATAAAGGCGACCAAGGAGTCCCAGGGTCATTGGTAAAACAGAGCTTACATGTATCGCTGTGTTGAACATCATATTTATTAAACATTAATCATGTTATGGACAATGTGATCGTGCATTGGTAGGTGCTCACACCGAAGTTCAGTTCACTCTGGTGGGTATAGTCACACAAACTCATTTGTTTGAAACTGGTACCTTTTTTTTAGGGTAAACCAGGAAAGGAAGGCAATCCAGGGGCATATGGATTTCCGGTAACACACACACACACACACACTAACACGCACACACAGACACACACACACAGACACACACACACACACACTAACACACACACAGACACACAGACACACACACACACACTGTCATTCAGTCAAGCTAACATACTGTCAGCTGTCATCTAATAGAAAATAAATCGTACAACCTGTCTGTTTGTGTAATCTCTGTCTATCTAACATGTTTTTTTTCTCCACTTAGGGTGAAAAAGGTGAAACGGGCTACCAGGGGCCTCCTGGGAATAGAGGGTTCAAAGGTTAGTTTTACTGACCACATCCAACCAATCCAGAATTCCTTCACACAGCGACTTATCATTCGCTAGCTGTTTTCGGTACCACACTGACTGTATGGTGACTGTGTGTTCAGGGGACGAAAGGAGATGTCGGTTCTTATGGAGCTCCCGGAGATGTGAGTGAAACCGTCAACATTCTTATAGTTTATATATTATAGTATCGTTTATCAGACCCATTATCCCCAGCTTAGAGAGTGTTGACTAACATTTGAAGTTGTTGTGATTCAGGTGGTCCGTGTGTTTGTAAAGATGAAAGGGCAACAAGGTTTACCCGGGTCCACTGGACGTCCTGGACGTCCTGGTGATCAAGGTAAGAATAATGACTAAACCCTATGGGTCCTATGGTTCATATGGGTCCTATGGTTCATATGGGTCCTATGGTTCTTATGGCTCCTATGGCCCCTATGGGTCCTATGGTTCATATGGGTCCTATAAGTCCAATGGTTCTTATGGCTCCTATGGCCCCTATGGGTCCTATGGTTCATATGGTTCATATGGGTCCTATGGTTCTTATGGCTCCTATGGCCCCTATGGACCCTATGGCTCCTATTGGTCCTATGGGTCCTATGGCTCCTATGGGTCCTATGGGCCCTATGGATCCTATGGGCCCTATGGATCCTATCGGTCCTATGGTTTCCATGGTTTCCCAATATGGAATTGTGGGATCCATACTGACAATCTGAGAAAAGCACAGAAAACCATTGAAATTTGATAATTTGATAACGGTAATACAATACGCTCTGATTTGAGTCACTACTGAACCCCTCCATAAGTCATACGTACTTCATAATGAGATAGACTTTACTTTACCTCTGCAGTTCAAAAATGTTGGCCCTAGTTTGTTTGGATGAACTAAAACTGTTGCATGTTTCCCAGGTGATTCACGAATTACATTTGCAATTCTGTTTTTCTTACTGTTGTATTACAGGCGTCGTTGGTTTTCCTGGAGTGAAGGGTGCATCAGGTAACATTGTGTTTGTCTTTCCTAGTGTCGTAATAACTTATGCTTAAGTGATCGCAATGAAAATGTAACATTTAGTCATTTAGCAGACGCTCTTATCCAGAGCGACTTACACTAAGTACAGGGACATTCCCCCTAGGCAAGTAGGGTGAAGTGCCTTTCCCAAGGACACAACGTAATTTTGTACTGCCGGGAATTGAACCGGCAAGCTTCTGATTAGTAGTACAGTATTGAGTATTAGATTCCCTAACCGCTCAGCCAACTCCCCCATGTGACACTCCCATCTTCTACTCTTTCTCTGTCCTAAGCTTTGTTTCTCTCCCTACTGTATCTCACATAGACACATTGATTAATGCAGTGTTTTGTAGGGCAGTCCATACCTGGACGCCCAGGAAAACTTGGTGCTTCAGGATATCCTGGTCTGAAAGGGACAAGAGGAGAACCTGCCCCCAATGTCATCGGACCCCCTGGGGCCACCGGCCCTCCAGGAGACGAAGGTCCTCTTGGGGATCCTGGTGACCCTGGAATCCCAGGTAACCAGTTTTGTCCTGCAGTAGTGGCCATACTGGGACAGCGAATATCTTACTCAGAGAAGAGAACCTGTAATTGTACTAAACTTCATCCACAGATGTAGATACTGGTAACCGTGGGCCACCCGGTTCTAACGGCCTCAAAGGTATCAGGGGAGTTTCTGGCAACACAGGAAACGTTGGTGAAGGAGGTAAGCACCGTGACTACTATCGCTGTGGTGTAATCTGACTACTATCCCTGTGGTGTAATCTGACTACTATCCCTGTGGTGTAATCTGACTACTATCCCTGTGGTGTAATCTGACTACTATCCCTGTGGTGTAATCTGACTACTATCCCTGTGGTGTAATCTGACTACTATCCCTGTGGTGTAATCTGACTACTATCCCTGTGGTGTAATCTGACTACTATCCCTGTGGTGTAATCTGACTACTATCCCTGTGGTGTAATCTGACTACTATCCCTGTGGTGTAATCTGACTACTATCCCTGTGGTGTAATCTGACTACTATCCCTGTGGTGTAATCTGACTACTATCCATGTGGTGTAATCTGACTACTATCCCTGTGGTGTAATCTGACTACTATCCCTGTGGTGTAATCTGACTACTATCCCTGTGGTGTAATCTGACTACTATCCCTGTGGTGTAATCTGACTACTATCCCTGTGGTGTAATCTGACTACTATCCCTGTGGTGTAATCCCATGTGTCCCTGTCATTCGGACACCATAATCAGCATGTTCTTATGTTACTAGGTGAGAAAGGAGATGTCTGTCGGAAATGTACTGAGATAAATATGCAACCTGGGCCTCCCGGTCGTCCTGGAGAAGCAGGCAAGCCAGGGGAGACAGGTGAGACACCTGGACACGACAGTAACCATGGTGACGCAAGACCGTAACCATGGTGACTCATGGATCCTCCTGATTCTTTGGCCTTCAGCCCATACTCTGTATGAGGCTCTGGGAGGTCGAATTGTCAACATGGTTAGGTTGTCACGGTGAGGAAAGACGTTGTCCGTTTTCTCTACTGTGGACGTTACTTATCTTTATTTATGTGTCCAGGTCAGAATGGCCCTCTGGGGACGAAAGGGGACAATGGCGTGAACGGTGTCACTGGCCCCCCTGGTACTCTTGTACGTTAACCTTTGATTAATTGACCTGTATTTCCACGTTTAATTTGACTCGTATTTAACTGACGTTGCCGTGGTGAAACACTTTGTCCTTTTCACACAGGGTCCCTTTGGAACCCCGGGTATGCCTGGATCGACTGGGTCCAAGGGGAATCCAGGCTTCATGGAAAAGACAGGAAGTCCAGGTCTGATTGGCTCCCCTGGAAGTCCTGGGCTTCCTGGACCAGATGGAGATGAAGGCATCCCTGGATATCCAGGCATCAAAGGGCTGCTAGGCCTGAAAGGAAACCCTGTAATCACATTCTCTTTTCCTCTGAGTACAAATATGAATGCTATATTCAGTCAACTCATATCATATGACCATTACTTTACACATTGTGGGCCCTATCTTGCACCCAGCGCAATTGACTTTGTCAGTGACGCAAGTATCATTCCTAGCTTGCACTCGGCGCAAAGCGGATTTTTCCCTCCACGGGCGCACGTCGAAATGACCTTGCGCTCCAGGGGGGCGGTTCAGCGAAAAAGGAGGCGTGTTCCGGCGCAAACGTTCTTGGTGCTATCTTGCGGTTTCCGAAAAACCATTCCGCCACTGACCAGGAAAAAGGTGGTTTAAAGACAATGGCGCATTATTAAGATGCTATTTTAACGGCGCAAGCTTGGTCCGTGCGCACTGCGAAGCCAGGGTATTCTTCCTGCGAAACTACGTATTGTTTTGATTTATTGTATGGCTAGCTGTGTTACATTTCGTTCATATCAATAATTAATAAGATGTTCATGAGAAATCTCTATGTATGTGAACTTGAATTGTAACAACTGTGGCAATTTACTCCTACGCCTGTTTAACCGAAGCTAATTTGGGTAGGTTTCTTCTCCCATGCACATCAGAATCAGAATTCAGTTTTCAATTTACTGTGGCAGGAAGGAAGGTGCAAAAAATAAACATATACCCTACGGGTCTCACATTAAGTAAACAAAAGTACAACAGTTAAACTAATTCTAAGAACTAAGCAATTACATTTTTTTTAAATATATGTCAAAATAGGCTACATTTGAATGAGCAGCATGAGTGGGCAACTTAGTGCAATGAAACTGCTCTGCCTTTCCCATACAATCACTTCTCTATCGTTTACGGTCCTGACGAGAACGTCAGTCTCCTGTGAACCGCTGGCGTGCGCCTGGCAAATCCGCCGTTATAATAGCAATCCGCCATGGAACAAGCGCTGCTCTTAAAGGGAATGTGAGATGACGCTCTGATTGGCTTATTGCACGTTACGCCCAAACCACACCCATTAGTAATGTAGCTACCTCTTTTAGATTTGCGCTTGGCGAAAAGTCATTTATCCCGCTGCTAAAATAGCAACCGCACCGGAGTCCCGCCCACTTGCGCTTTGCGCTTTGCGCTTTGCTACTTGCGTTTCAGATCGTCAAAATAGGGCCCTGTGTGTTGTATGTACAGTAGAAAGATACCTGTGTGTTTTCTACAGGGACCTCCAGGAGCCAAGGGGGACCGGGGCTCCTCTGGGGAGGATGGCCCCCGTGGACGTACAGGGCAGATAGGGGTCCATGGGCCTCCCGGATTGGGGTTACCGGGGGCCGCTGGAGAGAAGGGTAGCCTTGGAATACAAGGCCTGAGAGGGAGAATTGGAGACCCAGGTAGGTTTGAAGGCTCGACTCATCAAATCTGTGAATGTCACCCAGTTGTCTATTACATGACATAACCCCCCCCCGTCCCCCCCTCATCTCTCAGGAGAGAAGGGCTCGCAAAGTGAAACCAAAACAACGCCAGGGGACCCAGGAAGGAAGGGAGAGAAAGGGCTGGCAGGCAATCCTGGACCTCTAGGTGAGTGTATCTTCTTTCTGTCGACGCTCTCGCAAAGAAGAGAGAGGGAACGCCATGTTGCATGGTAGGAGTGACACACTGCATTTACCATCACCTATGACCTGTTATCATTTGCAATGTAGGCAATCCTGGTATCACTGGGTATGTTGGCTTCCCTGGCCAGAAGGGGCTGAAGGGGGAGAGAGGACTGTCTGTGCAAGGCCCTCCTGGAGACACAGGCCTTAAAGGTTAGATTTTCCGTAAGCTATGCTCTTAATAGTCAAACTCTCATTCCTGTTGATCTGGTGCTTGTTAACATGTTCATCCCTGTGGCAGGTGACAAGGGCCAGCCAGGTGCTCACGGCTTCCCTGGGTTTGGGATCATGGGACGGCCTGGCCCTTCAGGAGCCCCTGGGATGCCAGGCCCCAAGGTGTGTGTGTGTTTGTGTGTGTGTGTGTGCATGTGTTTGTGTGTGTGTGTGTGTGTGTATGTGTTTGTGTTTGTGTGTGCATGTGTTTGTGTGTGTGTGTGTGTGTGTGTGTGTGTTTGTGTGTGTGTGCATGTGTTTGTGTGTGTGCACTACACTACTGTCAGGTTATCTGTGTTTCCATCGGGTGCCATCATGTTCTTTTTCAGGGTGATTTCCACGCAGGCGTCCCAGGCCCTTCTGGTCGACTGGGCAGATCAGGGGAGGATGGGGCTCTGGGGGTGACTGGAGACTCTGGCCTGCCTGGGCTGGGTGGGCCTCCAGGTATACCTGGAACCAATGGACAACAAGGGGACAGAGGTTAGTTTATCCACACAGGAATATATTCTAATTACATTTTCCTTTGTACAATTAATGTCACAGAGGGCTTGACGTACGCCCATAGAACTGCACCTCAACCAATTTCCCAGGAAAACTGGTAACACAACGGAAAAATGATGATATGAATGGTTTTGTTTCTCTGCAGGCAATACAGGACTTGATGGGTTGCCAGGTTTGTCTGGTGAGGCTGGGGTGTGTAACCCGGGTGCCCCTGGATCACAGGGACCTGTAGGCATCAGAGGAGTCATCGGCTTCACAGGTACGGATAGACTCCCCCCTGGAGAGACACCTGCAGTACAGTCTTCTTTACACTAGAGTTTGGGCACACTGTGTTGAAGCTATGTAAACAAAACCCCCTTGATCTGAAGAAGGGGCATACTGAACTGTCATATTCATGTCAACAAAACATGTTTTTTCACAACTCTATGGTAACATTACAATGTCAAGTCAAGTCAATTTGATTCATCCCACTAGGTTAAATTTGTTTGTTGACAGGTATTAAAACACATTATATCCTTTATAAATACTACATAGCATGTGTGCAAATACTACATAGCATGTGTGCAGAGTATGAATGTTCCAACACATTGTCCAAAATCAGTGTAAGGTGAAGTTGAGAAGACAATCAATCATCAGTTATCTGTTGTCCCCCTGCCTATCTGTCCCACCAACAGGAACCAGGGGCTTAAAGGGGGTGCTAGGGGACCAGGGCCTGCCCGGAGAGGGGATGCCTGGGCCTTTGGGTGCGTTTGGACCGCCCGGTTTTGATGGTCCTCCAGGCCCAAGAGGAGCTGGCGGTCTAAAGGGCTTCAGAGGAACGGATGGTGCACCGGGGGTCACAGGTCAGACAAGAATGACGTTCATCCATTCAAGATACAGTATAACCAGAGCCTGTTTAAGGAGAGCCACTCCCTATTAAGCCCCATTGTAGAGTGGTAGTTCTCCATATATTAGACATTCTCTGGTATAACTCAAAGTGGTGTTATGTTTGGTGATGCTAGTTATTCATCCTTTTGGATTGGAATATGAGCCACTGTTGTGAGTAAAAAGTATGTGTGTGTTTTCTGCCAGGTCCTGCGGGAGATGTGGGTCAGTCGGGGGTCTGTGGGACTCCAGGAACAGATGGACAACCTGGGGTTGTTGGAAGACCGGGTCCGAAAGGTAACTCTTAACCTGAGCCAAGAGGTTGCATCATGTGCCTGGTTGTCATGTCAACACCGGAGTGGAATATTATACTGTATATGGATTGGCATTGAGGTGTTTAATGAGACTACAGTGAATTGGATTTAGTTTTTGGGATTTTGTTTGTTGGGTTTATTTGACTGTTGTTGTTTTATTGGTGGAACTGTACTCCATCGTGAATGTTGAATATTTTTGAGTGAGGTGGCTTTTATTTGTTTATGTTCCTGTATGTAGCACATACTATGAAGCCAAGCCAAACCATTATAACACACACACACACACATGCACAGAGGTTGGTTGTGATGCTAGTTATTCCCGTCCCACCAGGGCTGATGGGGGTAGACGGAGCCAGAGGCCCAGCTGGACCACGGGGATCGGTGGGAGACGGGGGGCTGAAAGGTCTTCAAGGTTTCTCAACTAATATCGAAATATACGGAGATCCTGGAGACGCAGGGCCTCTGGGTAAGCATCTCATCATTCCACCGTTTACGGTGTGACGGAAATTACAAACTAGATAAAAACCTATTTATATGACGAATTTCACACGTGCTGTGGCTTCATCGCCAATCGACTCGATGACTTGACGATCAAAGACCACAAAGCAGGACAGATGGTTTGTGTAAAAGTTTTTGTTTGTGTAAAAACATTTTTAATGTTTTTAGGATCCCCAGCACAGAACGGTCAGAAAGGGGACCCTGGACTCGCAGGGCCGAGAGGAGAAAGCGGGAGGAACGGAAACCCAGGAAGCAGTGGGCCTCCAGGTCCGCATCGACACACAACCTTACATGTCCAGTTATTCACCTTCAGTCCTCCACATCCTACATCATCTGGATGAGTCGCAGCTGTATCCTCAACTTCAACTTTCAACTTGATTTATCCTTCAAAAGGAAATTAGTGTGCAGCAGGGGTCAGAAACACAGCACCGCCAAATGCCAACAACATTACACAACACAGAACACACAATAGAGACACAGCTTCTCAACCTTACACAACACAGAACACACAATAGAGACACACCTTCTCAACCTTACACAACACAGAACACACAATAGAGACACACCTTCTCAACCTTACACAACACAGAACACACAATAGAGACACATCTTCTCAACCTTACACAACACAGAACACACAATAGAGACACACCTTCTCAACCTTACACAACACAGAACACACAATAGAGACACACCTTCTCCCAAACCCAATGACAGAGTCCAATTGGGACAGTAGCCTACAATAGGAATCCATCAAAATGGCCATTGACAGGAAAATTAAACAAACTAGTCTCTCCTCCTGTTATGTGTCGACCGTGCGTCATGTGTTCCTCCTGCTTCCTGTTTAGGTCCCCCTGGAGATCCTGGCAGAGATGGACAAAAAGGAGCTCCTGGTTTCCATGGAATTCTTGGTGCTCAAGGAGACATGGGGTTGCCAGGTAACCATCTAATCTAGGGATGCGCGATATATATCGACGGCCGTATCGGTCACAATTTCCATATCGGTCGAAATCAAACTAATGGACATTGTACTGTAATTGTACTGTAGCATCAGTTCATGTAATCTCCGCTGTCTACATGCTAATGTGTGTTGGTGCGTCGGTTTGGTCCTGACCAGGTGTAAAGGCTGAGAAAGGTGCCACAGGTGTCCGTGGAGTGGGCGGCTCATCTGGGACACCTGGAATGAACGGACCTAAAGGAGCTAAAGGAGAGGCCAGCATCCCTGAAGCAGGAACCCAGGGGAGACCTGGGGGGAAGGTACACAAGTACAGGGGAGACCTGGGGGGAAGGTACACAAGTACAGGGGAGACCTGGGGGGGAAGGTACACAAGTACAGGGGAGACCTGGGGGGGAAGGTACACAAGTACAGGGGAGACCTGGGGGGAAGGTACACAAGTAAAGGGGAGACCTGGGGGAAAGATACACAAGTACAGGGGAGACCTGGGGGGAAGGTACACAAGTACAGGGGAGACCTGGAGGGAAGGTACACAAGTACAGGGGAGACCTGGGGGGAAGGTACACAAGTACAGGGGAGACCTGGGGGGAAGGTACACAAGTACAGGGGAGACCTGGGGGGAAGGTACACAAGTACAGGGGAGACCTGGGGGTAAGGTACACAAGTACAGGGGAGACCTGGGGGGAAGGTACACAAGTACAGGGGAGACCTGGGGGGAAGGTACACAAGTACAGGGGAGACCTGGGGGGAAGGTACACAAGTACAGGCCACCAACATGGCGGTATATGTACCTGAGGAGTCAGGTGGCTGAGCGGTTAGGGAATCGGGCTAGTAATCCGAAGGTTGCCGGTTCGATTCCTGGTCATGTACAATGACGTTGTTTCCTTGGGCAAGGCACTTCACCCTACTTGCCTAGGGGAATGTCCCTGTACTTACTGTAAGTCGCTCTGGATAAGAGCGTCTGCTAAATGACTAAATGTAAATGTACCTGAGGACTGACTACATATTATACATGTACTTTATGTTGGGGAGTTTATAAGTGATACATAAAAACGAATGTTTAGATATTGTATATATATCCCCAAAGATGTATGTATATTTTAAATACAGTTTGAAGATTAAATACAGCATGCAGTTTTTATAAAACATGGCAGCAGTGCCAATCTGTGGAAATAATTAGTTAGAAGCCAGGCTGAACTTCCGTAACGAATGTGATCTAGATCAAGAAGGGAATTAATTTGCTAATCAACAAAATGTGTTTTGAATAAAAATATACATTAAAAAAATGCTCTTTGGATACTCATCAATTAAGTTATTTGACTGGAATCAAATCATCAGCACGAACCGTACAGTAACGCGTCTTCTCTGTGTCGTAGGGGGAGCCAGGGTTACCAGGAGTGATGGGGGAGACGGGGGAGAGAGGAGACACTGGAAGGCTGGGGCCTCCAGGACCTTCAGGCTCCACAGGGCCCAAAGGGAGAGAGGGAATCCCAGGATCTCGAGGTCTGGTTCTTTTTAAGTAGCATATGTATATGTTATACCACTGCTATTCAATCCTAGCTTGCATTACAAGTCCTTTCTGTCTGTGTGCCACATTTCACATCATGTGGTGCTGAAATGACAAAGGATACTATTCTTTCTCTCTCTCTCTCTCGTCTCTCTCTGTCTCTCATCTCTCTCTCTCTCTCTCTCTCTCTCTTCTCTCTCTCTCATTTTCTCTCTCTCTCTCTCTCTCTCTCTCTCTCTCTCTGTCTCTCTCTCTCGTGACCCTACCAGGCAGCCCAGGGCCCTCGGGGAGAAAGGTTTTGATGGACTTCCTGGTTCTCGTGGTTGCCATGGCCAGAACAGCCCTCCAGGTAGATCACATAAGAAACTACCGAAGCTTCTGCTGCCTGACAATATGGCGCCGTTGCGATTGAGCTTGTTCAGATTTCTGACCACCAGCCACGATCATACAACGGTACCTAGGAAAGATCTGCTGGTCATGATGTTAGTTTCCTCCAGGATCACAAGGACTCTTACTTAGAGACCTGCTGCTCTTGCTGGTTAGCTGTAACTGATTTTAAATTATTGTACTCGCTGTGAGGTAGTTTACTGTTGTTTGCTCTTCCACAGGTACACCCGTGCACTTTTGAGGTTCATGTTGTTTAATTTGTAACTGTTTTAACTTCATGCTCTTATGATTCTTCCCTTTGGCACTTATTTTTGGTTGGTTCACAATGTATGATTCATGTTTGACTACTTGCAATGTTGGGGATATCTCGTTGTTATGATCAGTGACCTATGCACTTTTGTAAAGCTCTCTCTTGGAAGTCGCTTTGGATTAAAGTGTCTGCTAAATGACTAAATGTAAATGTAAATCACTCTCCACAGGGAACCAAGGGCTTGCAGGTGACCCGGGGGCAGCCGGGACCCAGGGGGAGCCAAGGCAGGGACGGCATCCCTGGACCTGCAGGAGAGAAGGGGGACATGGGGGGTAAGAGAACACTCTCTCTGATCATTCACGGTGCAAATCCCACAGGCATGGACCCACAAACTTCTAGTTCTACGATATGTATGACCCTAAACATAACACTGCATTTCGTTGCCTCAGTACTCTGTGCAATGACAATAAAGTTGAATCTAATCTAATAACATGAGTTTGCATCGTCATCATCAGCATGCTTGCTTCTACGGTACAGAGGCTGCAGGCATGCATTCATAAAATATGCCATATACGGTATATTTATACAATATATCAAATACAGTTTAGTGGTAAATTAAATACTGAATGAATGCGCATCACCAGCCTGCCTGCTTGCTTTTTGATCATCTATTTTCTCCTCAGCTCCGGATATTGGGCCAAGAGGAGCTGATGGAGAGAGAGGCCAGCCTGGTGAGAGGGAGACCCCACACACTAAACACAGAAGGGACCCCACACACTGAGGGACCCCACACACTAAACACAGAAGGGACCCCACACTGAGGGACCCCACACACTAAACACAGAAGGGACCCCACACACTGAGGGACCCCACACACTGAGGGACCCCCACACACTAAAGCACAGGGACCCCACACACTAGGGACCCCACACACGAAGGGACCCCACACACTGAGGGACCCCACACACGAGGGACTCCCACACACTGAGGGACTCCACACACTAAACACAGAAGGGACCCCACACACTGAGGGACCCCACACACTAAACACAGAAGGGACCCCACACACTGAGGGACTCCACACACTAAACACAGAAGGGACCCCACACACTAAACACAAAGACCCCCACACTAAACACACAACATCTGATTTGCTGTTTGCACCATTACATTTCCCGCCTAAAGCTATTAAAACTGCCATCACTAATCCAAACGGAAAATATATCTCATTCAAATCCTTCACAGGACTGAAGGGGGACACAGGCTTCCCTGGACCCTATGGTCCCCTTGGTCCCCCTGGGCCTTTAGGGGACATGGGCCCCCCAGGCCTGCGTGGCCCCTCAGGGCTCCCTGGTAGTCCTGGTCAGAATGGAGTCTGCTTTGAGGGGACGAAAGGGGATCGTGGCCCAAACGGTGGCCTTGGAGTCCCAGGTACTGTAAATCCAGTTACTTACGGACACACACACGAACACATGAACATACACACACACACACACACAAATAAGCCCCTCACATATTTTTCCACTTATGCAACTAGAAGGAAATTATGCAATTAGTCCACCCACATGGTTGAGCCGATCTCACCGACTTCCGGATTTATTGTGTGAGCAAGATACCAAATTCTTGTAATTTTGCAAGCTATGGACTATATAGTTACTCTCTACACCAAAGCGATGGTCTATTAGTTACTCTTGTTGTCATAGTTACTCTCTACACCAAAGCGATTGTCATAGTTACTCTCTACACCAGAGCGATTGTCATAGTTACTCTCTACACCAGAGCGATTGTCATAGTTACTCTCTACACCAAAGCGATTGTCATAGTTACTCTCTACACCAGAGCGATTGTCATAGTTACTCTCTACACCAGAGCGATTGTCATAGTTACTCTCTACACCAGAGCGATTGTCATAGTTACTCTCTACACCAGAGCGATTGTCATAGTTACTCTCTACACCAGAGCGATTGTCATAGTTACCCTCTACACCAGAGCGATTGTCATAGTTACCCTCTACACCAGAGCGATTGTCATAGTTACTCTCTACACCAGAGCGATTGTCATAGTTACCCTCTACACCAGAGCGATTGTCATAGTTACTCTCTACACCAGAGCGATTGTCATAGTTACTCTCTACACCAGAGCGATAGCTGGTACCACACCACTTCTTGTTTGCACTTGCTTTTGTTTTGTGGATCCTTCTGAGCCCTCTCTCCCTGTGTGTAGGAATGCAGGGCCCTCGGGGGCCCCCGGGTCCACCGGGGCCAGGGTTCAATGGTGACAAGGGGAACAAAGGTGCGATGGGCCTTCTGGGAACGCCAGGGTACAGGGGAGATAGTGGAGAGCAAGGCAGTCCGGTGAGTTCTACTACTAAACCGTTTGAAAATCGGTAGAAAATTGAGCAAGTTATGGTTATTTAAAAAGTACATGTTGCACCAACACAATGTTATGGGTGAGCGATTCGCCTGTTCCAAGATGGCCGCCATGTGCGGACGTTCTAGACCCGCGTAGACTCTAGTGTTTATATATATCTATGAGTTCTACTACTAAACCGCCCTCCAGGTGTCTCTCTTATACATGCAGACTAAAGGACAACAGGTTTAAGGGGTTAGATGGCTGAGTGGTTAGGGAGTCGGGCTATTAATCAGAAGGTTGCCAGTTCGATTCCCGGCCGTGCCAAATTACATTGTGTCCTTGGGCAAGGCACTTCACCTTACTTGCCTCGGGGAGAATGTCCCTGTACTTACTGTAAGTCGCTCTGGATAAGATTGTCTGCTAAATGACTAAATGTAAAGGTATACGTTTGGTGATAAGTTGCCACAGGGAAGACAACTCCAGCCATCTTTTGCAGTGCCACTAAACACCATGTTTCCTGATAGGGTGTCGATGGAAAGCCTGGTTTTTCTGGGGACAAGGGTGCAATGGGTGTTCTTGGACCAATCGGGCCCAACGGTAATTCACAATATGTAGCACCATAACACTCTCACATGTGTGTTCTATACGCATCCAAGTTCGCCTTTATCCTTTTAGATCTCTTAAAATATTAAGATTATAATTAAGATATTATATATTAAGATCTTAAGATTATACTCAGAAAACTAGACATTCACTGACTCTAAACGCATTTTATACTATTTTATATATTAAAATGATGCTAAGTAATGGCCACATGTCAGATATGTCCCATGAGTAATTACTTTTATAATGAATTTGGTAAAGAGTTGCTGGTTTCGTCTCCTCAGGTCAGAAAGGAGGCGCAGGACTTCCTGGGGGAGCAGGTGTTGCTGGAGAGAAAGGATCATCTGGACCACCAGGTGCTCGACCAACACTTTTACATCAACGTATTTTCACCACCGTCATGAGCAACCACTTACAACCCAAGATTTTCCCCCAACTGAACAGGGGATTGTTTGTTTCTGTTATCTACTGCTGCTCCGCAGGACCAAAAGGGCCGTCCTGTGTTTGTCGATGTGGAAGAGATCCCTGGAGATCCGGGTCTGCCAGGGCTTCCAGGACCCAGGGGGGAAACCGGAGTTCCTGGATCTCCAGGGAGACAAGGATCAGAGGGTACGAAGAGCAGTTAACCTTCATCAGCATGACGTCATTAAGATGGGTGCTTTAATATAAATGCAATTTGCATTTAGTCATTTAGCAGACGCTCTTATCCAGAGCGACTTACAGTAAGTACAGGGACATTCCCCCCGAGGCAAGTAGGGTGAAGTGCCTTGCCCAAGGACACAACGTCATTTTGCTCAGACGGGAATCGAACCGGCAACCTTCTGAGTAATAGCCCAAGTCCCTAACCGCTCAGCCATCTGACTCCCTCATTTACCCTCTCCCCCATAGGACTCCAAGGCCCTAAAGGGACCTTTGGTTTGAATGGGCCAAGAGGGTATGACGGTTTCCATGGAGACAAGGGAGACAGAGGGATCCCTGGACCACAAGGTGGCTAAAGGATGCCTCTATTTCGATCTTTACTCAACAACAACAAAAAATCTGCTTCGTTGTGGACGACACAACGACAGACGCGTTCCAACCGACAAAAGATTCAAACGACTTTGTTCTTTCTCAGGTATAGAAGGTGAGGCGGGGCCTTCGGGAGCAAAGGGCCCCAGAGGGACCCCGGGCCCTCACTACCCTGGCCCCAGAGAGGACGGCTTCATGTTCAGCAGACACAGCCAGGGCAAGGCCGTTCCCCAGTGCCCAGGAGGGAGCAGCCTCATCTACTCCGGATACTCTCTCCTCTTCATTAACGGCAAACAACAGAGGACACGGTCAAGACCTCGGTATGGTCTCTCTTTCTCTAACACACAACGTCATCGTTATATAGTATGGTCTCTCTTTCTCTAACACATAACATCATCGTTATATGGTACGGTCTCTCTTTCTCTAACGCATAACATCATCGTTATATAGTACGGTCTCTCTTTCTCTAACACACAACGTCATCGTTGTATAGTACGGTCTCTCTTTCTCTAACACATAACATCATCGTTATATAGTACGGTCTCTCTTTCTCTAACACACAACGTCATCGTTGTATAGTACGGTCTCTCTTTCTCTAACACATAACATCATCGTTATATAGTATGGTCTCTCTTTCTCTAACACACAACATCATCGTTATATGGTACGGTCTCTCTTTCTCTAACACACAACATCATCGTTATATGGTACGGTCTCTCTTTCTCTAACACACGCGCACATAACATCATCGTTATATGGTACGGTCTCTCTTTCTCTAACACATAACATCATCGTTATATAGTACAGTCTCTCTTTCTCTAACACACGCGCACATAACATCATCGTTATATGGTACGGTCTCTCTTTCTCTAACACACAACATCATCGTTATATGGTACGGTCTCTCTTTCTCTAACACACAACATCATCATTATATAGTATGGTCTCTCTTATATGAGTATAATACACGTCATCATGGCGTCCTCGTTGTGCTTGTCATCCTCTGTAGGTACCCTGGGCAGCTGCTTGCCTCGCTTCTCCACCATGCCCTTCCTCTTCTGCAACACCGACAGCACCTGTCGCTACGCCTCGCGCAACGACTACTCCTATTGGCTGTCCACAGCTGAGGCCATGCCCAGCGACATGGCGCTGATATCCGGGGACTCTCTGGAGAAATATGTCAGCAGGTGAATTTACATTTAGTCATTTAGCAGACGCTCTTATCCAGAGCGACTTACAGTAAGTACAGGGACATGCCCCCGAGGCAAGTAGGGTAAAGTGCCTTGCCCAAGGACACAATGTCATTTTTATGCACGGCCAGGGAATCGAACCGGCAACCTTCAGATTACTAGCCCGATTCCCTAACCACTCAGCCACCTGACTCCCTGACTCAGCCAACTTAACCCTGGTCAACCGTTTAACAGTTTAACTGCTATTTCACAGATGTTAGAGATACCCATAATGTAGATCTAAATGTAAAAGGTTATGTTGATACAGAAATCCTCAATGTAAATTCCCATATTGTTGCATCCCTAATTGACCTATGGCTAAGCCCCGCCCCCCTTAGTTACTGTTGCTAACCCTATCCCTAATTGTTGTGTTTCCTGTCCTGCCTTAGGTGTGCTGTGTGTGAGACCAAAGCAAACGTGATCGCTGTCCACAGTCAAACCACACAGATCCCCTCTTGTCCGCCAAGTTGGCTCCCCTTGTGGACTGGCTACTCGTTTGTCATGGTAAGGATGAAGAGAAAGATCGATAACCGCTACCAAGACACACATTCTGAAATGTTGAAACATGTTCTTCTTCATGTGTGTGTGCGTGCAGCAAACAGGAGCAGGAGCGGAGGGTTCAGGGCAGCCTCTGGCCTCCCCAGGCTCTTGCCTGGAGGAGTTCCGGAAAATTCCCTTCATCGAGTGCCATGGACGAGGGACTTGCAACTATTACACTGACTCCTACAGCTACTGGCTGGCTTCACTGGACCCTAACAACATGTTCAGGTAAACATCATATGGCACCATCTTTGATTCATTTTACCGAAACACTCTAGAACACACTACGGAACAGTCTTGAAACACACTAACGGAACACTCTAGAACACACGACTGAACACTCTAGAACACACGTGACACGAGAACACTCTAGAACACTCTAGAACACCTACTGAACACTCTAAACACTCTAGAACACTGAACACTCTAGAACACGAACATCTAGAAAACTCTGAACACTCTAGAACACACTAACTGAACGCGTGTGCTCCACCCTTCCTCCATACAGTAAACCTTCGCCTCAGACAGTGAAGGGGGACTGCCCAGGAAGCATAGTCAGCCGCTGTCAGGTTTGTATGAAGCAGTAGCAGCCTCAGCAGGCAGCCTGGAGACTGGAAGTGCAACGCTGCCCTCGAGCCACAAAGGGTCAGCATAGAAGTCAATCAGATTATGACCTCACTCGCATTCCGAATGTCTCTGACTCTTTCGGAATGTTTATGACTTCGACAATAATTTTCAGTACGATTGTCCGTTTGTTTATTTTAATATGTAAAGGGTTTGGACTACTCACGATAGCTTAGGAAGTAGTCTAGCCTTTTGATACGTTTGAATGACAATTAACTGCCTGTCAAATTGCCTGACTGCTTGACTAATGTGGGTGCTTCGTAATCCCTGTGGTGCTCTGAGTTCTATACAGGTCACCTATGGATGCCTGATAGCAGAAGCAATACAGAAGAGAAAATACAAATCTTTTGTTGTTTTTTTTGCATATTTTTTGTTGTTTGTTTGTTTTATTTTGCCCCTCAAATGTGCTTCTAGAACTGCCTCAACTCCTCAGGAAGGACTTCCAATATGTGTTGTTACACTGATGCAGGATTTGTTACCACTGAGTCACAAGAGACACGAACGTGCTTGATAATGCCCCATGCACAAAGATCTATACAGAAATGTTTTGGAATTTTGTTGTCAGTTTTCTGTGAATAACTTGACTGGCCAACACAGATCTCATAGCTCAACGCCATCAAACACCGTTCGGATTGATTCCAACACCATCAAACACCGTTCGGACTGATTCCAACACCATCTGCAAGTCAGCCGCTGTCCCCTTGTGCTCAGCCTTAGATTTAGTTGCTGAACGGAAGAAAAATCCTGCATTAATGTTTCGACGTCTGTTTTGAAATGAGGAGTGGAGGCAGTTATAGAAGCAAGGTGGTTACCAACTCTGTATTAATGCCTATGATTTTAAAATGCGAGGTTTGTCGAGCAGGTGTCCACATGGTTCTTTTGGCCATAGGCTATAACTCATCTCATTCCGTCTGTCTACATAGACTGCACTGCCTTGTTTTGGTTTTGAGATTGCATCATCTGGACTTTCCAGATCAACTAATGGTGTTGCAGTGTTATAGAGTAATGTTACAATGTGAATTTAATCACTATTGAACCTCTGGCCAAAAGACTACAGGTGGGCAGTACCAGAATTAATGATCCATTGATTATATGTCCTCACCCCAAATTTAACATGTTGGTGGTAGTAATGTTGTATAATACTTTGAATCTAAATGTTTTTATTGCTGAGGTTGGTTTAACAGAGTTTGTAAGAGAATGCCTCACACAGTGAAACTGTATTTGTGTTGGATTTACTTTAATTTCTTAACACTGTCAAATGTTATACTTTTGTGTGTATTTAAAAGATGTTTCTTTGAGAGGAAAAGGGTTAATAACGTTATTTTCGAATTTCCTTCCAAACATATAAATCATTGTCTATCGTTTGCATTGCCTTTAAAAAGTATCCAAACCCCTTAACCTTTCCCTGTTTTTGTTGTTCCACACACAAGGCTCCATAGTAACAAATAAAAAACATATTTTATAAACGTTTGCAAATTTCCCAAAAATAAAATCTCATTTAAAAAAGTATTCAGATCTTTGATTGCGTACTTTGTAGAGACGGTTTGGCAGCATTAATATCCGAGTCTTCCAGGGACTTTCAAGCATTTCTGTTTTAACCCTTGTGCTGCCTTCGGGTCACAGTGGTTCACAACGACCCATCATTCTGCTGCGACAATTTTAACCAATACAAAAACAAATAAAAAGCATTTTCTTTTAACATTTGCGCTGTGGGGTGTGTGAGACAGCCCAACGGTTAAAAGAAAATGCTTCACTTTATTTTTGTATGAGGTACAGTTGTCACAACACGTGGGGGGGGTCACAATGACCCGAAGATAACACAAGGGTTAAGAGACTTGTCCTGAATCCACTGGGTTGGTATCTAGTGTGCTTCATGTCATAGTCATGCTAATTTATGCATGCAGGATTCATCTCAGAAGATTCTGGAACAGAATTTTCTTCAAGAATCTGTATACGTTTGGCTCGGTTCACCATTCTTATAATTTTATATGGCTTTTGTGATTAACATAATAATTTAAGGTGGAACTAGACTGAGCATCAGTAGTTTATGGAGATCCCTCACATGCCTGATAGTTTGTTTGCCACAAGGTAGCAGTCTAGAGCTGAAGTATTGTCTGCAGTTAAGATCTCACCGCAAACAAGCACATCAGTACAGCACAGATATACAGCTTCTGGTGTTATGTTTTACAATTAAACAAAATGTCTGTTGAAAACCAGGTTGAATGTATCTTTTTTTATAGAATTATTTTTTAATTATGATAGGAAACACAGTGTAAACTACTGAAAATTCACAATATGTATGTGCTTAGTGTTCAATTATATTTCAGGTCCCTGAATGTGTTGCTAACATGGTTAGTTTGATATCTGATTTTAGAAGACTAATAAGCAGATCCTGCTGAATTAAGATGCCTAAATGAGATGTGTGGAAAATTATTTTAATTATTCCACTTTAATTCCATTAAAGCTTTGTTTTGCAGTGCTCAGTGATGTCATCCCGTTAGTTGATTTTCCGCTACGCCTCATGCTTCTTGTCTTACTGTTTATTATGCAGACATTTTCTGGTTGTATTTGAATTAGATTAGCAGAGAGTGCAGAATCTATATAGGCTAATTGTTTCATTGTGGGCTCGTGTTTAAAGTTTCTACATCTCCCAGAGCTTCCTTTGTGCCATAATTGAAGAGCAAATATAATCTTTGAGTACCTCAGTGTTTTATGACATGAGATTCCATCATCGCTACGCAGCAGGGGCAGTTCACCACTCCTGTTACGCCACATGTCACTCCCAGAGGCTGCTTGACGAGATTCAGCTCAGCTTTAAAAGAGCTCCGTTTCTCAACCAGTCTCTACATCCACAACACCTCTGGTACCTTCTCTCGGGTCCAGTTCAGTTCCGTTCAGCCTAGTTGCCGATATTGTTGTGTTGCGATGAAGTCCTCCCAGATCCAGTGTGCCTTGGCCCTGCTAGGCCTTGCCCTGATGCTGTGTAACCATGGCGCCACCTCTCAGCCTGATCTGGACCTCCGCCATCGCAGACTGCTCCAGAGAGCCCGTGCCGTTGGCGTGGCCACACAGGTGAGCAGGCTCACACCAGAACATTCTACTACGATTGATTGGATTCAGGTTGATCTCATAAGATGTCTCGGACACGACATGCAGATCTGTCGCTCTGTTTTGTGTTTTTCGTAGTATTGTGTCATATCCTGTTACGTTCTCTTGGTGAGCAGAGAGGAGATGGTATTGCAGGAGCTCTTGTGACTTTTCAGGGGATTGAACTCAAACGGTTCAAAAGCTGTGCAGTGTAATCCTCTAACCAACCATTTACTCTTTCTGACAGTCTAATGTGTCACTGCTGTTGAAAGTTCACAAAAAAATATCTAAACCCATCTGGGAAGTTCCTATTCTAGAGAAAAGTACCAGAAAGTATATATACAGTATATTTTACATATATATATTTCCACGTTTCATAGGGCCTCTTCTCAGATAATGAAACGTTTACATTAATGATGCACGTGTACATTTAGTCATTTAGCAGACGCTCTTATCCAGAGCGACTTACAGTAAGTATAGGGACATTCCCCCAAGGCAAATAGGGTGAAGTGCCTTGCCCAAGGACACAACATCATTTTTTGGCACGGCCAGAGAATCGAACTGGCAACCTTCAGATTACTAGCCCGATTCCCTAACCGCTCAGCCCACCCTTACTCCACGTGTGTGTTTGTTTCAGGACTGGAGTAAGCGGGCAGTGGAGGATATCTTATCCCAGCTGTCCTTGCCTGAAGCAGAGACCCAGGAGAGTGAGGTCTCCACTTCGGGGGCTAAAGATGATCTGCGTGTCGAGCTGGAGCGATCGGTGGAGAGCCCAAACAACCTTCCCCTTCGTGAGCGCAAGGCCGGCTGCAAGAACTTCTACTGGAAGGGTTTCACTTCCTGCTGAGACCTTGCCTAACTTCAGTGATCCTGCTGCTAATCACTCGACACGACAGAATCCTGGACTTGCACCTGACTAATGCAAACAATCAACATATGTTTTGAACTAAATTCCTGAAATCAAGAGAATGTACCTGTCTAATTCATGAATTAAAAGATAAATAATTGAATGTCATTGAACTTGTGTGGTTTTGCTACTACTCAGGGCTGGTGGCTTGCCACATTGAATGTGACACTGTCACTCTCTTACAGATCGCCATCCTCCGGTCTCTACTGTAATTCTCGGCTACAATTGTTCCGTCTCTCTCTCACACACACACACACACTCATTCACACTGTAAACATACACACTAAAGCTTTACATTAGTTGATACAAGGGTTCCAGGAGGATGATCTCGGATGTCCACAGCCAAGAGTCTGACCACATTACTGTGATTAGAGATAATTAGCCTCCACAAGGGATACTTCTGTCGTGTTAAACACCCAGAGAGACACTGTGCAGTGACGTGATTAGAAGTGACACTGAGGAGACAAGGAAAAAAATATGCTCTCAGTCCTAATGGAAAAAGCTGCTGCAGTGCAGAACATTAGGAGATGGCACACATAGGAGATGGCTTGTGCTCGACGGTAGGCCCTGTGCGTGTGCTGTGACTGATTAGGCAACTCCAGGAAAAATACTAATGGGCCGTTTGATGCATTTTTCATTACAGCTTATTGGCTGTGCAAACAGGAACACCTTTAGCCGGTTTTGTCCCCTGTGGCTTCATCGACAGACAACAGAGAAAAGACATTTAGTTTGCAGTAATTGTTACTTAATTATGATTCTGGAACAGTGCAAATATTTGGACAAGCATGGGCCATTTGATTATCTAGTCTGAAAAGCAACTTTATCAAGCGTTAAAACGTCTTCCCACAGTGGTGTTTACACAAAGGGGATGTTTATCATTTTATGTGTGTATGTGTGTGTATGTGTGTATGTGTGTGTATGTGTGTTTGTGTGTGTATGTCCAAGAGAGTTTGTCTAAGAGAGATAGAGGAAAATGGAAAAAGGAAAACCATGTTGGTCAACTTAGGGATCTAACAACTAACATTTTATAGACGAAAACATGACAAAACATGACAATTCACAGTACTATATCTTCTTCTCTCACATTGGATGTCCATTATTTCACATTTAACAATGTTCAATATTGTACAGTCAGTCATCAACATTTCTGAATAACATTCAGCAGGTTTCCAATCAGTGGAGCTGTCAATCACAGGCTGGTATTGTCTCCTGGCCGCCTTCTTTCACAAACACATCAAAGGATTTAGTCCACTCTACTGCTCCAGCACCTTGGAGATAAAAAAACATGTCACACTCAAACAGTAGTATGGAGTTTTGTCTGTCTTCGTACAAAAAGTGTAATGTTAGAAAAGCTTTTAACAACGATGAACTGGACTGACACGGATTGGATAAGAATCGTGACGAGGAGATGGAAGGTTAAGGATTCGTAGATTCTTAGGAAATAAACACTGGGAGGCAACAGGTTTACAATTTAACTGATCAAGATAAACAGTTTTACTCTCACTTCAGTCGAGTTAGTGAGCTTGGCTTTATGGGTTCCAGCTGCTTGCGGGGGGAGGGGGGGGTGAGTCTGTAAGGGGGTCTTTGAAGGGGGGGGGGAGTCTGTGTGGGGTCTTTTATGTCCTCTGATGCTGATGAAAGCTGAGTAAGTTGACGACAGCCATTCGCACAGCAAGGAGCCCATTACATCAAGCAGTGAGAGACCTCACACTCACTCACACATAAACACACACTGTTGTATCTCATTTGCAGGGCACACGCGCATAAACCACACGCGCAAAATCTCGCATGCAGAAAACACAAAAACAATATGCAAATCTGCTGTCACTGATTATGAAATGTGCAAACACCATGTGAACTATGAGTAAAGAAGCTGTCGGCCCACAACATCAGCAATTAATTGAATCATTTAGAGTATGGTCTTCTAGGGGTGTGTATTACCAGTACGTAGAAAACCACAGGCCACACACCGATGGCAGAGCCATGTAGCTAGCGGGTGGGCAATGACAATGTGTTCAGCAACACCGAAAACAAATTGTCTCTCTTTTATACATTTCGATTTTCTAATAACAACAGGTATTGTCTATTTTTATTGTAACAGTATGCAATTGCTATTGTCTCACTAACTCAAATAATTGAAATCATCCAGAGTGGAGAAGCCCAGAGAGCTGTTGTTTTGGTTCTGGTTCTGGAGTTGAATTAAAAATCAATAGATTCCTCTAACATTTGTTGATATAAATCTCAATCGACCTCCCAAATTGGAAAACAATTCTTATTTTGTTATATATTTCGTTACACTGATTTTTGGTCAAATTGTAAAAAATAAAAAAAAACATACAGCACACCTGTATGTGGAATGCTAATAAAATGATGTTCTTTGCAGTTTTTCTGAATCATAATTTCAAGAATCAATTCATAGAATCAGCTTCAAAACAAAGATAAGAGTTGAACAGGACATACTCATACTTTGTTACGGATAGACTCTATCCAACTGCAGATATTTAACACTGAATGCAAGCAACATATGCAACTGTATCAAATCAGGTTATAATAGCTGTTGTATTCAATTTGTCCAGGATACAGAAGTGGTACAGAGCTATGATTGCTTTTCTCTGTGGATGAGAAACTAAAAACGAAAACTGTGGAGCTGCAGCCGGGCTGATAGCACGATGAGGGAGGCGGTCGTGATTGCGGAAGCACGGTTGTCACGGCCACAGCCGTGCCCCCCTGTGTTTGGTTTTGCCCTGCCCTAGTGTTTCCCTGTCTCATTGTCTTCACCTGTGTCTTGTTGAGTTCTCGTTAGTTTCATTGTGTCCACCTGTGTCTTGTTTGGTTCTGTGTATTTAGGTTCCTGTTTTGTGTCAAGTCTTTGTCTTTGCATTACCCTTTGTTGCTGCGTGTTCCCCTGTCTGTGTCCCAGTTCAGTATTAAACCCTTCATTCAACTATGCCTGCTGACTTCCCTGCATTTGGGTCCAACCCCACTTCACGGCGTGACAACGGTTGTGTACCGGTGGATTTGGTTTGAGCAGTCAGCCCTCAAGTAAGTATCATACAATGTCAATAATACCCATCTCTTGATAATATCATATTATACAACAGCCATTGACTTACAAGAGGAAACTGAAAGCAATAAGTAACCTCCCCCACTGCTATGAATCATCACCATTCACTGACCTTTTAAACCGCAGCCTATTGGCACCCAGCAGACACAGCCCACTACCATTTGTAGAGAGTCAGAAGCTAGCTAAGTGACTCAAAGAATTATCAATTTTCACGTCCTAATCGTTTCAGTCATGAGGTTTTTGACATATAAATATATTCTGACAGGTGAAAAATCGTCCTAATGGTAGGCCTTTCCACTGCAGCCCCCCCCCCTCCCCCTCCCGCCTCTCTCTCCAACTCACACACACAAATAGGCCTTTATAGAAATTGTAACACTAACACACAGTTCGCCTAGACCTTCACACAGAACCAACATTTTGATAATGTAACAAATTCCCCAAATAAATGATATATTATAAATCGTTTATTTCGCTGATCTTCTCACACAGTTTAAGCAGGCGCTGGGCCAGAGGTGACGTGAGCGGCCAGACTGTCCCAGCTCAGATAAGGACACAGCTCTATGTTGGAGAGACACACTGGCCCATCTAACCAATCAGGTGACAGCTAGTGACGAGGGCATGGAGCAAGAGATAAGAATATATCGCAGCCATCAATCAAAGCCATCACTCCCACTCTCACTGTCTGCAAATGCCCTTCAGATCTACCTACACACACACATATACTATCAAACACACAGGAAGATGACAAGCACGTACTGTCAGTTCTAAGTGGACGCGTATTCTGGAAAAAGACAAACACTTTAGTTTGAGATGTCTGTCGATGAATATTTCGAATCACAACAAAGTGTGACAACTCAAAATGTATTCTAGAAAGTGGAGATAGTGGAGCAGATGTACGTGCAGAAAGGAACGAAACTCGAAGGAGTATTCAGTACGGATAGGAGGAGAGACACCCCAAGAGAAGGGATCGTTAGTGACACAAGGATAAATGAATTGGATGCTACAAAGGTAGCATTTAGTTGTCAATAGAGATTGATTCTGAAAGCAGGTGTTCTTTTACAGTTTTCGGCATGCATTCATCAGCGCAAACGAAATGCCATTGACTCTTTTGCTGAACTTCCTACTTGTCAGACAAACACATCAGTGAGAGAAGGGTTGCCTCAGCTACGGATCAGACACAGCCCAGAAATACCTCACATATCCCTCGTCTGCTTGTGCTTTCACATACAGACACACATATCCTAAGATCCCTCCATTCCTTTCAGCTCTGTCTCTAAAAGTAAGATGGAAACTGAATCCTTCAGTGCTGAGATATAATTAACTACAGCAGTGTGTACCCCTTGCTTCAGACGAAGGCCTTCTGGTGCGCTTAAGTAAATAGGGATTTAGCGGGGGCTAGCGTCGCTGGGTGTTATGTTTGATTAGAACAATTGAAGGAAACTGGAAACTTCTCATTGGTGTTTAGGTGAAAGCCAAAGCAACATCATTGTACGTGTTTTGTATTAAAAACAGTCTTGTCCATCGCAAAATGTTGTGTCAGCGTGTGGTGGGTGCTGTTCTATTTTGTGAATGGAAGACTGTTGATAAATCGCGATTTGCAAACAAGTTGTCATTTTTGTCATTATTATCTCTGATTTAGGCTGATTACAGCTCAGTATTGGACTGATTATGATGACGAGGTGAATGATTAATGTTCTTACAGGAGCATGAAGCTGTGTGTGTTAAACTCTGCTAAGTGATGCAAACAGCTTCCCTTCGAACCGCAAACTCTGTTTATTGTTCATGCTTCAGAGCAGGACAGCAGCGCCACAAAGGAACACATTTGTTTTATTTTGAGCTAGTTGGTCAATGGACTGAATGAGATTCAAATAATTTAATCAGTTAAAAGATCAGATTCTGCTAGAGGAGGCCAACACAGTAGCCCAAACATCAGCACATAGATCTACTTTTTTTATTTATTAGTTTATTTGACAGGGACAATGCAGTTAAACATAGCTACAGAGCAAAGTTTGCAGCTGATGTGATGCACATAGAGTATATAGCAAGTGCTAATCTAATAATCAACTCCCGTCCCTGGATGGGCCTTTCTACAATAGCACATAATAAAAACAATATACAATTTTAAAAATACAGAATAAGACAATATTTCAGGCAGGACTTCTCATTGTATATTGTAGTTGTCATCCAGCTCTAGTGTGGTACTAATACAATGTACCATTACTTCAGCACAGTACCATATTGTAGGTACAGTCTTTTTACAGCAGGCGGGTTAGGACCATCATCAGAAAGTGAGAACGATAAAGAATAAAGAGATAAAGAGTAAACGATAAAGAGTTTCATCGAGAAATACAAGGAAGTGGGAGGAGAAGAAGCCAATGACCTTTAACTTAATTAAAAGACTCAGAGGACTGAGTTCTATACGCATAGTGTCAATGACTCATTCCACTGTCATTTGTATTATTTTTGTCAATTAGCTGGCAGATTATTAAGGTATGCGTCGATGCTTCTTTTGAGGCTGAACTGGTGTGTGTGCTGTCTGGGTTTGTTTGACCTGCTCTGTGTTATCATTTAACCTTTGCAATCCTCTCTCAATAATAGTATGAAAACAGGATATTTTCTTTGCCGAGATTTGTCCCAAACACAGAGCCAACCTTCCTGAAAGGATTAGTGAGCCCAGTCCTGATGCTAGCACTCACAAACACCAAAGCGTAGAAGGTGGCTACTAGTGATGGATGCCTGGTAGGACGAGTGATCTCTTAACCCCCCCCCCAGTATCGAGAAAAATGAGTCGTCCCACAGCATCTGAAGATGGTATCAGAGTTTGTCTCTTGAAGTCTGAGGTGTTCCGAGTGAACGAGAAGGTGGTTGCTTGCCTCCTCCCATCGCTCACCACCTGCTGTGACGCAGCAAATGTGGTCTGACCAACAGACAGTCGACAACACAAGAGACCCAAGAGGCTTTCACTGACACGTACTATAACCATTATCACTGTTCTGCTACTGCATTGGTCAGTTGCTCTGTTTTTGGATGCAGTGTCTGTAGTCCCAGTTGGACACGTCAGGAGGGAGATGAGGCGGTGACATGTGACACACTGGCAGCAGATTGGATAATGAGTTTGCAGAGTGTGCAGGTCATTGAGTGGTGGGTGACTGTTGGTTGACTGTCCACAGTACAGAATGTCTGAGGGACTGAAGTCATAGTTACACATAAGAAAGAAAGAAAAAGAAAGACTTTGCGAGAACAATATCACAAACATCAGGAGAAAATTTGGGCCAAGATTGAGCTCGTACAAAAACATTGACAGCCCGTAATTGTGACGGTGTAAAGTGATTCACAAACGTACTGTACACGTATGTGTTCAGAAACGCTCATGTGTTCAGAAACACACCTTAAAAACACGAGGAATGTGACGGCTGGATGAAAGCTTTGTGTGACTCACACCTTTATGTTTATACAACACCTACGTATCGCTCATGAATAATGGATGTGGAGGAAGAGAAGGGGAGGGAGGGGAGGGAGGGATGGCTGGCAAGTGATGCGGAACAGAAGACAAGCCAGTAGATTAATCACACACAAACAGCCCCGCCATATGTGTGCATGTGTGAGTGTGAGAGAGAGAGACAAAGAGGAGAGTGAGAGAAAGATCGAAAATGAGAAGGAGGGGGGGGGACGAGAGAGAGAGAGAGAGAGAGAGAGAGAGAGAGAGAGAAGAGACGAGAGAGAGACAGAGAGAGAGAGAGACAGACGGAGAGAGACAGAGAGAGAGAGAGAGAGAGAGAGAGAGAGGCAGAGAGAGAGAGAAAGAGAGGCAGAGAGAGAGAGAGAGAGAGAGAGAGGGGCAGGAAGGAGAGTAATTACACGTCAGCTGGGCTAATGGGGCATGAAGTGACTGCCTCTTCTCGTTCGTCTCCCCCGTCTTCTCTCCCGTCATCCATGTCTGCTGGTGACTTGGCTGTCATCGGCTGTACCCGTGGTCACTGCCAGATGGTGAGCAGGGGACAGCAGAGTGGCCCTCACATGGGTGCATTCTGCAGGGCTCTCCACAAGTCACCAGGAAAAACGTGACACAGTGTGGAAGAAGTGGCTCGAGCAGCGACTTGAGCCCTCCTGTGTGTGTGTTCGTCGGGCCTCAGTCTTCAGGTTAATGCTGAAGACGATCACCCGCGCAGAAACTCAATCAGACGCTGGGAAATGATTTCTGTGGGTATCTTCATAATGTGTTGGATCTGACGGTGTGGCGAGATTAAACACATTTGAACAGCAGGAGGTCTATCATGGCACAAGTCGACGAGGTCACTCGTGGCATTATGGCTCAAAAAAGAACAATGACACAGACCAGATCTTTGTAGTTTAATACTGTGGGGATTTGTAATTTGTATCAAAAAGACTGTCATTGTATAAAAATAAAATACAAATGTGCTCTGTAGATAATTACCAGGTGTTCATTTATTTAAATTGTATTATATCTGTTCTTATAAGTGACGAATGCCATTCACCCTCCCATTACAAACTACCATGACTACAGGAGCTGTGCTTCTGTCCGCAGATCAGGACGAAAGCGGTCGTTTAGAGATCCTCGGTAAACAGCCCACCTAGATAACACATCTGACTAATCTTATACAACCTTCATGCCCATTATAGAGACCTAATCTATCAGTCGATCAACATTCTGACTCTCTGCATCAAGCAGCACAGGCTAGTGCTGGAAAGATATTAAAAATAAACATTTCACCAGCTCTGTACTCATCCACATTCTTCCAATATTTACTTTTATCATCCAGTCAGTTCATACGTGGATTATTCTGGATCTATTTAGTCTCTTTCATCGAATTCCAAGAAGAGACATATCAAGTGACAAAGTTAAAACGACTAAATGAATTCCACCAATCAAAGATAGAGAGATGATACACCTGTGAATCACACAGTGAGGGATAACAGCTGTCCAGTCAACCTTGTCACCGTGTACTACTCTGTCTCCGACCCAGCCCTCCTAACCCTAACCAGACCCGGGGTACTGCATCTCCATGGCTTACACTACTGGAAGAGTCAGATGGCTGAGCGGTTAGGGAAATCGGGTTAGTGACCTGAAGGTTACCAGTTCGATTCCCGGCTGTGCCAAATGACAGTGTGTCCTTGGGCAAGGCACTTCACTCTACTTGTGTCCCTGTACATGTCCCTGTACTTACTGTAAGTCGCTCTGTATGAGAGTGTCTGCTAAATGACTGAATGTAAATGTACTGACATAGTACAAACCAGTATGTGAACATAATAAACTGCATGCCAAAAACATTGATGGTAAGAGCATTCATCATAGACACACTGCATGTAGCCAGCCAACTCATTGGTTGCAGAGCAATGGTAAACTGTGAAAAGCATGGGGCATTTAAAGTGGTCTATTAAAAATAGTGCACAATGATTATTAAAGGCTCCACAAATTATTATTATTATATTGAACATTGGAGCGAGTAATAGGACTGATGCTAATGTCATAATTTTGACCTATAATGGGAAGTGTTTGTTACGCTTTTAACAACATTCTCGTCACAATGACCCCAAGAGGATTCGTCCAATCAGGGACATAGATGGGCAACTAGCAAAACATAAACAAACAGGCATTCAATATTCAGTTTTATGCGTTTCTACACTTCTATTTTGTACCTAATTCAACATCCAATGGTTAGGTTTTGTTTGGTTATTTACATGTTTTAACTGCATTTATGGTTGAACACGTGAAGAGTGTGTTCCATGCCCACCAATACCCATGGAACAAATTGAAAGATAATCACAGGGGGATTACTTGTGTGTTAGTTTCATCTTAATTAATTCTGCATTCCTGTAGGCCTCGTTGACCTGGGCTCATAGCCTACAACTAGTTTTGAGTAAAAAAAAAGAAGCATAATGTATGACTTGTTTTTATAATAAAAAACACTCATGGATATTCATTTTGACATTGTCCATCTGATAATTGTTATGTGCTTCAATGTTTTAAAATAATTTTTAGTCTCACCTATTCATGTCTAATCATCGTTTTTGACCAGGAATACCACGTAAAATAAAACACCTAAGATTTTATGAACCTTTTCACAATTTGATTTATCATTATTTATTTTGTGTTCAGTTGCTCTGTGATCAAAGTTGTGGCACTTCACGACAATCAGATTGCATTTTTTCACAGAGAAAACTTGTAAATCGGTGTAATTCTGCTGGAACACAACACTAGTTAACTGGTTGAACAAGAGATCACAAATTCCTTACAGATTCGTAGCTTCTAATCAAAACTTTGTCACGTAGCATCATTGGTGGGGGAGCGCTACGCGCACAAAAGCTCCCCCCCCCCAACCCTTTTCCATCTGACGTCATTTGAACCCTTTAAAAGACTTGTTTGTAGGATGGATCTTGAGCAAAAGAGGGAGCAGCGTAAACGAAGAAGCCAGTTTGACAAGTATCCGATAAACTGAACATCCTTAATCCAATCCTCGCCTCCCCAGAGATCCGAAAGAAGATGCTCTCCTCACGCTCTATCCCGTGCGTCCTGGGGCTAGTCTCCGTCGCCCTGGTCATCAGCAGTATATCCGCCGCGCCATCTGATGCCAAACTTCGCCAGCTGCTCCAGCGATCACTCCTGGCACCTGCAGGCAAACAGGTAGGCTACAGAACTCTTAGAGCTTCAACAATCGTCTCTTCCCTGGGGCTTCAGATGTCGTAACTGTACTTTTACGATTACGACGGCCTAGTTTTCCTTGCAGCTAAGGGTTGAAGTGTTATCTTTCTCGGTGCACATAGATGCAGAATTTGATCTCCTGGCCATGATGTTCTTTATTTTGCGTGGTATGAAGAATGCAGTTTTATGCTTCTGAAGACCTGATATCAAGTGGACATTTGTTAATAAAACTGTTAAGTAGAAAGTACCTGCATGTAACAGGATCGACTCAAAACATGTACTTTGCATAATTACAAAAATAAATTAAAATCGCTATTAGTCTGTAACATTGCCACATGATCAAGTAGCATATAGTAGAAGATTAATTAATGCAAAAACACTTGTATGTTGCGTGACGATTATCTGCATCAGTGTTGCAATGCCGTAGCCTATAAAATAATTGAGAGTTTCGAAAAACAGAGGAATAAGTTGTATCTATTTTATCACCAGGAACTTGCCCGGTACACACTTGCAGAACTTCTGTCGGAGCTCGTGCAAGCGGAAAATGAAGCGATGGATTCTGAAGACCTGGCTCGTGGCGCAGAGCAAGAGGATGTGCGTCTTGAGTTGGAGCGCGCTGCTGGTCCACAGTTGGCTCCTCGTGAACGCAAAGCGGGATGCAAGAATTTCTTCTGGAAAACCTTTACTTCATGTTAATTCATTTGAATTACCATTCACCGCGTGAAGCATTTCATCTCATGGCATGTAATTCATGCCCAAATCCCATGCATCATCATGGCCAAACTTGCCTCTCCAAAAATGTACATAAAAAATAGAATATGTTAACAATAATAATTATGATAGTTTTGATTGACCATTTAGGCTTTTCAGAGAAAATTCACGTGAAAGATGTATGAATGTATGCAATTTTGCTGTCGACTGTGCTTTATGCATTTTGGCAGATAAACTATTTTTAATTGTTTACTTGAATAAAATATATGTTTCAGAACCAACGTGTAGATTCCACACTAAGACTGACGTTCCGTGTGTCTTCTTCGTCATGTACGCCATGGACTTCTGACATAAACATATGGTGGACTAATGTAGGCTATAAGGTTCTATTCAAGGTGTGACGCAATGCCTTGCTCAACCATCATTGTGAATACGCATCAACGATACATATAAATATACATTTGTTAAAGTTCCTGTAGGGTCCTTACTGTTGGGGATAGTATAACCACAATTTCATGTTGCACACCCATTAATTTGACAATTTCATTTTGCACACCCATTCATTTGTCAGTGAAGTTTGCAAACGCTTTAAATTACATGCACTTTAAAAGCTAACTTTAAACTTACAACAAATTATCTGTTTCCATCCTCAGATGTCACACTATAACTGGCCGTCTTACATGTTGTTCTTGCGTGACCTGTCAGTTTGGCTAGTAATATGTCTGCACACATACAGCATGCGAAGTCCTCTCAAAACGACCAGGAGAAAATAACTAGAAAAAGGCGTTTTGTAAAATAAGAAGAGTCCAAGAGCAGAGGCTCTCAAACACCTGAGTTTTCCATCGCATCAGTTTGAAATATCAAAGTGCTGTTAGCCAGTCCTAACCTCTGTCTGTGACAGAATGTGTGGGTGGATGGATGGAGACAGCACCTTGATGAAATAACCCCCATTAAGCTTGTATCCTGCTAGCCCAACGGGACCAGGTCTGCTCTCTCAGATGACCTGTGAGAGTCTGATTAGAGAGACTCCATGTGTTTTTGGATAAGACACAAACAAATTGCTGTCTGTCAGTCAAGACGATAAAAGAAAATAGAACAAAAGAAAGAAAGACAAAGAAAGTATAGATAAACTATCTAATCTATGTCTGATAAATCACACCTATTGCAGGAGATACAGAACGTAAATGTAGTCTATTGTTTAACAGTGATGGACATTTTAGCATGTTTTTCTACCTAATCTTTTTCAACATAAAGCTACTTAGTTTGTTAAGTGTGTGTCAGTGCTTTCTGCACGCATCCTCAAAGGACCACTAATCTTACTAATTTGTTATTTTTCTTATCACACGTAATCTCCCTTTTGTTAAGCCATATCTTACCATCAACAGCTATCTGGGATGCCAATAAACCAGCACACATGCTTGTCCTTTAGACGTCACACTGGCAACATCTGTCAACATCAGCCATGTTAATTCCACAGCAATTACGAAGTAAAAGTCACTCAAACCTTTCACGGAGTTGGGTATACTAATTAAAACTGAACACTACGAGTAGCAGTGTTTTTGTTGAACAGTTATGTCTTGTGGAGTCAGTAGAGTCAGTAGAGTCAGTAGAGTCAGTAGAGTCAGTAGAGTCAGTAGAGTCAGTAGATTCAGTAGAGTCAGTAGGCTGGTGCATGAGAGGCATGTGCCCTGATATCCAATTCAACTGCCTCTTGTCTTTCACTCAATGTTATCCCTTTTACATCTTGTAATCTAAATTAATCTAAACAAAAAAATAACATAATCAGAATGATGATAGAGATTGCATTTGAATCACTTGTTATGCTCTGTTCATGATCGATCCAGAATAATTGATGTCAAATACCATTTGAGAAAGCTGGCCTGCTGCAGCGAAAATGACCCAGACATCCGATGATCCCATTTAGGAACCTGGGGAGACCACGTTGTTAAGGGAGGGGGGGGTCAATGTTCTTTGTCACTTAACAGATACATGGAAATTCACACACATATACACCACACACACACACACACATATACACCCATACATATACACACTCCCACACACATATACAGACCCCCCCACACACACACACACATACACCCACACACACACACACCCATACATATACACACCCCCACACACATATACACACCCCCCCACACACACACACATATACACACCCCCACACACACCCCCACAAAATATTAATATTTATGTCCAGGCCAGAAATCTGCGGCTAATGAGTTCATTTCGACATCAGACGCCAGCTCAATCTAAGACACAGCATGGCTGTTTGGAAGCAGGGCAACAAAACAACCTCTGTTTAGCTCCGTCAGTCCGGCCCCCTGGGTGCAGTAGCAGCCTGATCACCAGTAGGGGGCGCTCTCTGGCCTAGCCCTGAGGCACGCTTCCTCTTCGGCTGCTTAGGACATCCAGGAAATGAGTTTAGCAGCTCCAAACTCAGACAGCACGACACGCACAAACTGGTCGATACGATAAGATTTGAATTATGTGTCTCTATATGTCGGCTATGACTCATGTTCTCACATATTTTGATACAGGAAGTGCTTGATAAGCCAACATCAGTAACCAGCACATTGCATGACACTGTTCAGATGGCTGAGCGGTTAGGGAATCGGGCTATTAATCATAAGGTTGCCGGTTCGATTCCAGGTCGTGCAAATGACGTTGTGTCCTTGGGCAAGGCACTTCACCCTACTTGTCTCTGGGAGAATGTCCCTGTACTTACTGTAAGTCGCTCTGGATAAGAGCGTCTGCTAAATGACTACATGTAGATGTTCAGAGAGATGCTCATCCGCAAAGCTAAAGTTATAGGCCTACATGTAACATAATGCCAACTTCACCTCACTTCCATGATTACAATAACGGCAGAAGTGACCTCTGCGTAAAGGCAGACTCACGTCACTCACGTCACGACATTCTCCTCCAACAAGGAGAAAAGCTATCGATCGCGGGGGGCGAGCTTAACTCGTTCGTTTGAAGATGTTTGTCTTGAATTGTGCACGTCCACAAATGCAGCCGCCCACGGTGGCTGATAAGTAGAATCGTGAATGTGCGATAAGGATCCGAAGCTCCAATCCCCTGGGAATTATCTGGGAAGATTCTTGAGTGAGATTGTATTGCCCTTCTTTCCCTCTTACTCTTCTGCTATTTTCCTCAATCAAATCCTGTGTTATAAAAAATATTATATAAAATAAAAAACTTTACTTTGCTTCAATTTGAAAACTTTGGTGTTTTGATGACACCACAAATCCAGCTGGAACTGGATCTCGAGGCCTGAAGTAGAGGACAGCTACTGTAGGGGTGGGTGGTTAGGGATGGCCGTAAACACTAAGAGGATGGAACAAGAGGTTAAGTGACAAGGTTGAGAGGAGGATGAATGATTATAAATGCATTGAAGGAGGACATTAGTACAACAAATGAGACAACGTCGGTAAATTCGGTCATTCGGAGTAACAAAGCACCAGAGGGAACACGGTCCGAGTAGATAGCGGACCTCTTCATCCAGAGCCCTCATTAACCCTTAGCCGGACAATGCGCATCAGTCAAGTGCCCTCTTCACTCAAGTATTTTTTGTTACTTATTCTAAACGACCTGTCAGGCTAGTTGTAGTAGATAAGCCGCTTATTTGATTGATCAAATTCAACTTTCGTTTTAAACGCGTAGGCTTTGGGCTACTGCTCAGCCACCCACACTTAGAACTGGATCACCAATGTTACAGTAATAGCCTAAAACCACAATAGAGATTCTCAAACCAGTATGATATTATCCACTGCCTGTCTTGTTAAAGCTGTTCAACATGTGTGACATCCTTTAGGCAATAGCCTACATTTAATTTTGCTGAATGATTGATTAGGACAGAAAGCAAAACATGTTATTCCGTACAAGATTGCTATCAAAATCGATTTTTCTATGAAATGAGTTACAAAATATTAAGTCATTGTAAGTTGCATAAATCCAATACATATTCCTATAGAAGTATCAGTAAAAATATAAAACCCGGCGAAAATATTAAATTCAAAACAGCATGGGTCACTAATTGACGGCGTCCATTTTGGAGATCCTCTGGTGCATGCAGTGCAAGGATAGTCCACCAGGGGGCGGAAACACATCAACCTGATGAAGATACCTGAAGAGGTCTCAAAACTCATGTATTAAGTAGGCCTATGGCTCACTTGGCATTATGTGGGCAAGTTAACACTTGATCCGCTTGCTTACTCGCTTGAGGGTTTAGGTTGGTTGAGGGGCAGCTCTATGGGCGTATGTAAAGCCCTCTGTGACATGCTTGCGTGTAAAAAGGGCTATACAAATACATTTGATTTACTGATTTTGATAGCAATCTTGTACGGAATAACATGTTTTGCTTTCTGTCCTCCTATTTGAAAAGTTGTTTTGTCCGAAGAAACGTCTTGCCACCAGATATTAGCTCAGTTGATTGATTGTCTGCCACACCTCCTATATGCATCACGTCACTCACGTGTAGACTAGGCTACATAGCTTCTCAGGATCCGCTACAGCAAATCTAACTTATTAAGGGGTAATCATTTAAGACAGCAATAAACTGTGGACATGTTGAAGAACATATAGAGCACCTCCAAGTGGTAAATATAGCCTATACTTGACAGGAGATATTTATTTGGACCGTACAAGAAAGAGAAGGAAGTCAATTTAAACAAAGCATCAGTTTTGAAAACTAAATTTTCATTTTTATATCAGAATAAAAATGTACTATATCGCAATGAAAAGGAATGTGAGGTTGGTCCGGGTTGCGTCCATTAGTCTCAGAAACAGAGAAAAAAGTATTGGCAAATAAAACTAGTCTATAAAGCATTTCATTTGAATCTTTCCCGTTTTTAGTATTAGTCTGGTGTTCGTCTGAGTCTCATTGTGTACAAACAGGAAGGCTTTGGAGTCTCGAGACGATCGTTGATGAAGACGCTTGGTCTGTACTGACACGGGGGATTTTGGTTCAAGACATTAGAACGATGGTAATAGAACGTTCGAATCCAATCGAGTATGCATGCCCGCTTCCGCCAGGGTCTCTCTATAACTAAACTGCGTTCGTGAAGGGTTTCAAGTGAAGTAAAGAGCGTGTGCGCGAATTTGAAGTGCAGTGTGTGATTTTGGTGTCGCAGAAAAAATCGAGACATGGATGCAACTCCATTAGTGATGAGGTAAGCGTTTTCGAGAATAAGCATAGACTTTAATTTAAATATCGTCTGACTGGTTTCTTAACAGCATATGTCGCCTAGTTCTCCCAAAAATTATACAATTGCCTTCATGTGCATTAACGGTAACGTTATTCCGATGCATGATGAATGTCACTATTTGCTAACGCGCGCACGCAGTAGCCTATGTCATTTTTCAAACAATGTGTGAAATTGCAGTCTACCATTTGGTTTTCTCGTTATGAAACTCTACATGTACATTCTTTTCTCCTCCATAGAATTCTTCGTCTGTTGCTGTCCATGGTGTCCGTCGGGGCACTGGTCGTTCCGCTGAACAACATGTATGGTATCATCCGGTCGCCGAACTTTCCTGAACCTTATCCCAAGGAGTCAGCGCTCTGCTGGAACATAAGCGTCCCGGAAGGTTTTCAAATTAGACTTTACTTTGTTCATTTCGATTTGGAGCCATCCTATCTCTGTGAATATGACTATGTCAAGGTAAGTGTATATACGTGTGCATTCGACAAGTCAAATCCAGTGGTGCATGAAAATGCCAGAAGTTAGGCTATTGACATAATTATTTTTATTTAAAAGTGCTAAACTGCTTAGTGTCAGCCCACTCTTGGAGGAAAACATTATAATTTTTTATCACATTTGCCATAAGATTGTTCATAGGATATTTATATATGTTATATGAAAATATTCTATGAAAAGTAGACTGGAAAATCGTCTGTTCTGATGTCAAGTTTTGTCTATAAAGTAGTATCTCTGGGATATATTTTCCAGCCAAGCTTCTTCTCTCTGCCCAGTGATAAGGGAGGGGACCTGAATACCAGCACAGGATAATAGCTGAACAGATAGTTTGTGCCAGTAATAAGCACAGTCAAAGCAAGCACAGTGGGCGCTGGTGTTGTCGTATATCTTGCCAGGCTTTTGTGTTCCTTCCATCTCTGAAGACCATAAATCAAACGGAGCACTCAGGTTCCCCGCAGGTTCCCCGCAGTCATGCAGGTTCCCCGCAGTCTTGCCCAGGATAACAGTGAAGCAGACATTGCCTGCCCTTTGTGTGTATAAATACATATATAACACGACTATTTCGTATCTGGTAACACAGATCAGACATATATATATATATATCTATAGCTTTTTAAACGACAATACTTCTCTTAGAACTGCAGGTTCTGTATTAACGTAAGTGTGGATGGTTGTTAGACGGGATGACGAAAGGTTGTGTGTGATTGTGTGTGTGATGGAAAGGCAGTGCCCTGTCTAAGGAGATGATAGCATTCCACTTGAGTTAGCTCGTAGCGTTGCACCTCATCATTCATATGTAAGTCCTACAACAATGCACTACAGCAACAACACTCTTGATATAGATGTAGTTATTTTTAAGTTTAAGTAATTTGTGAACTTCATGGCCACTTTATAAACAAACAAGAAACCACTGTCGGAAGCTAAATATGTTTTGCAACAATATTACAAGGACTCTTTTTCTTGTAGACCTTGTCGTTTTTTGTGTTGTGTGTAACACAAGTCGGGGGTAATCGTCCGTTCAGTGACAGTCCAGTGTAAACACCCTATCAGAGCAGCAGATAAGGCCACTGCCCTTGTCTGTAATGTAAACAACATTAACCAGAGTCTCTCATGGGTTGTGGTGTAGAGAGGAGGACGGTGGTATGAATCAATCATGTAGTTCCCTGTTAGCTTATTAGCTTATTTACAGGCATGCAAATTCATATCTCTGAGCTTTCTTCTTCAGGACTAAGTTGCCTTGTCGGTACGTGTGCTTTTTAAACCTGTTTGTGTTGGTCAAATCAAATCAAAATGTATTTGTATAGCTGTTTTTACACGCAAGCATGTCACAGAGGGCTTCACATACGCCCATAGAGCTGCCCCTCAACCAACTTAAACCCTCAAGGAAGACAAGGAAAAACTCCCAGAAAAACTCAATGCAAGAGAAAAAATGGATGAAACCTTGGGAGGAGCAATTCAGTGAGGGATCCCCTCCTCCAGAGACGGTTGGTGAAAGAGAGGAGCAGAACACCGGCTAAACATAGTAATACAACAGGGAAGTTTGTGTTTTGTGTTTGTGTTGGTGTATTCAGGTGGAGGCGGAAGGGGAGGAGTTAGCTGTGTTCTGTGGGAGAGAGAACACAGACACTGAGAATGTCCCAGGGGAGCGTGTCATCAACTCCCCCAAGAACTCTCTCAGTGTCTGTTTCAGGTCGGACTTCTCCGATGAGGAGCACTTTTCTGGCTTCCAGGCCCATTACAGTGCCGTAGGTGAGGGCCCAGACACCGAATACATCCATAGTATTTTATTACAAACCTAAAACAAGACGCAAAATATGAATGTTTCAGTGCTAAGTCTAATAAATATGTGCTAATATCGGTGTTCCTACTCTTCTGTAACTGAGTTGAATCACACAAAGCTTCGTCTCATACATGTGCTCTCTCTGTGCTCTATTCAATGACCAGTATTACTACGTCTTATATATTTAGCATTTTACTCAAAATAACCCTGAAAACTATAACCAAGTTTACTCAACAACAAAAAACCTGAAAACTAACCACGTTATTGTGTTTTGTTTAAGTAAAGAATTACACTGAATAAGTGTGCTTGGTTTTATGATGGTGACTGACACTTCCCTCTCTCTTCCTCCCTCATCTCCTCATAACTTATTGTCGCACGCCCACCACCCAGACGTGGATGAGTGTAGAGACAGGAACGATGAGGACTTGGTCTGTGACCATTTTTGCCACAATTTTGTGGCAGGTTACTACTGTTCCTGTCGCTACGGTTACCTGCTGCATTCAGACAACAGGACCTGTCGAGGTACATGTTACACACTTGTCATCGATCAATTTTATATCACCAGAAAGTTTTCATTCAAACTTTGTGTGTGTGTGTGGAATTAACTCAATCCATAGCTACTTAATTTTACATACATCATGTTTTTAAAATGATTGTGTTCCCACAATAGTCCGTTAAGGGATAAAGGCTCAGTGAAAGCTTGCTAATGCTCTGAGAAATGTTAATGAGTTTCCTCTGCTAACACTCAGTTTGGCTAGAACATTCTCATTCTTAAAGGTGACAAGAAAGCTGTTGATATTTCTTTCTCACACTTTGCATTCACTGCTCTGTCTAGTGTCATGAATATGTCATGAATAATCGTATTAATTCCTTGTAGAATCAATGCCAAGGTGCATCACTAGATAATATATTGAGCGTATGTGTGTGAATTATTTTACTGTTGCTTGCTTTTCCACAGGTACACACTTGCCCCTTTTGAGGTTCATGTCGTTTAATTGTAACTTGTTTCTACATGCTCTTATGGTTCTTCCCTTTGGCACTTATTTCGTTTTTCACAATGTATGCTTCATGTTTTGGCTACCCGCAATGTTTTGGGGCTATCTCGTTGTTATGATCAGTGACCTATGCACTTTTGTAAAGCTCTCTCTTTTGAAGTCGCTTTGGATAAAAGCATCTGCTAAACATGTAAATGTATGTAACAGTCATGATATTCTTGTGTAGAGATGATCTAAAGAAGCTCCCTGTGATGTGTTTCAGTCAAGTGTAGTGACAACGTGTTCACTGAGAGGTCAGGCGTGCTGTCCAGCTCTGACTTCCCCAACCCCTATCCCAAGAGCTCGGACTGCCTCTACCGCATCCAGCTGGAGGACGGCTTCCTGCTACTACTGGAGTTTGACAAAACCTTTGACGTCGAGGATCACCCTGACGTTACATGTCCCTATGACTACATCAAGGTGAGGGTTACTAGGTTACTAGGTTACTAGGTTACCTGTCCTTACAATGCCATGTGCACTCCTTCTAACCAATCACATCAAGGTGAGGGTTACTTGGATGTCACCTGTCCTTGTGTAGCCGATGTGTATCGGTGAAACTCACTCCTAAGGTATGTAATGAGCCACCCGCTTCATTGAATAACTAGCTTTTCTTTGGCGTAATTGGTAGTGGTGGCGCTTGGGAAGCCAGAGGTGGCGAGTTCGATTCCCGTTGGGAGCGATCTCCTAAATGGTGGGAGTGAACAGTGCCAGATACCTCTGACGGAACTTGCAAGATCACGTTCGTTACATACCCGGTACACTTACAATGCCATGTGCACTCCTTCTAACCAAAACCATACATAGCACAAATGTGTCTAAAGCTTAGAGATTGCCAGAGTTGTTTTGTTCATTCAGCTTGTATGCATTAGAGCCAAACTATTACAAAAACAAGTAATCTGGGTAAACCAGAGGTCAATCCAGACTATGCTATGAAAGGTCAAAGCAAGGTAGACACTAGATTAGGCATAAGTAACATTCCCCCTGGCCAGTGCCTGGGAACTGGAGGGCTGTGTACTTTTCTCTGTCCACACTGGCATCTCCGCCAAGCCCACAACACACTGAACTAAACACCATCTATGGGTGAGACACATCTCTCACAGCCCCTGTCTGAAAGTACCATCACTACAGTTTATCTTTCCTGAAATGGATGCTTAATGCAAGTTGAAGCCATACATGATAATCCCCAGACACAAATTTCATTATGGTTTGGGCAGTGCATCTGACTAGCTTGCACAATGCACACACAAAGATGGTGATGTTAATGGTGATGGACATGATGTGTGACCCCTTAGATCCAGGATGGACCGAGGGAGTTTGGTCCTTTCTGTGGTGGCCGGTCACCAGGCAGGATCCAGACAGAGAGCAACAAGGTGGAGGTGTATTTCCACAGTGACAACTCTGGGGAGAACATCGGCTGGAGGATGACGTACACCTCTGTCGGTGAGATGGAGAATACAACCCTCACACAGCGCTCACAGTCAGGGGGCACTACGGCAAAGAGCACGTTTCACCTTACTGCAAGGCCTTACCTTCAAAATGCAGCCAAAATCGATTATTACCCAATATTTTCCATGATGATACATTAGCATTTACTTTACATTCATACATTTTTTGTGTGTATGTTTCTCCTTAGTCATTTGGGAGTTAGGTGGCTGAGCGGTTAGGGAATCGGGCTAGTAATCTGAAGGTTGCCGGTTCGATTATGTCTGTGAAAAATTACGCTGTGTCCTTGGGAAAGGCACTTCACCATACTTGCCTTGGGGGGGAATGTCCCTGTACTAAGTCACTCTGGATAAGAGCATCTGCTAAATGACTACATTTACATGCAATGTAAATTTGTATCTTGTGTTTCAGCCAGCCAACAGTGTCCAGCCCCTCTGACACCTGTCCACATCCAGCTGAACCCAGCCCAGGTCCAATACTCCTTCAAAGACCATGTCCTGGTGACGTGTGACCCTGGCTACAGTCTGTTTAAGGTGAGGCTGAGTAAAGAGAATGGGCCTCATTCTCGAACGCAGTTAAGAAGAATTTAAGAAGGAATTTCTTCTGAATTGGATTAAGGAAAACATTTGGCATTCATGAAAGTTTTCTCATCCAGGATTTGAAACGTGAAACATTAAGAAACAGAAACATTTCAGAAGAAACTTCAGAAAATGTTCGAGAATGAGGCCCAATGTGTGCCATGAGGACAACGGTTTTGCCTGAGATCAATTTAAAAAGAAGGCTTAGTTAGGATTTTGGGGATTTTTTTCATATGTTCTGCAAGTGTTTATAGGTTTTGTTTTGGTATATAAGATCTTGTTTGCCCTCTTGTGGCCACAACAGTGGATCTAGCTATTTCTGACGAGCAACAGTTCCTCACATTGCCACAAGGAGTGCTGTGGCTCCTTCCAGCAGTACTGGTTCCCTTTATCATTTGTGGATGAAATCAGAGGAATTCTGTGAATGTCAGCTAAAACATAAACACATATTTCTCTCCTCCTTTTTCTGTCTAAAAGGATGGAGAGGAGCTGAACTACTACCAGATAGAATGTCAGAAGGATGGTAACTGGAGCAGCAGTGTTCCACAGTGCGAAAGTAAGAAATAACAAAACAGAACAATTTAATATGATTGATATCATGGCCAGGATCATTTGTTGACAGTTGTTAAGTAGCACTAACCTTCTGACTTCTGTTTTGTGTCTTTTACTATACTGTATTTTCATTTTCTCTCTCTTTCTTCTCGTGCCTCGTGCCCTGTCCCGCTGCCTTCCAGAAAATAAATCTCAGAGAAGCTTCTGATTTCTGCCCTGAGTTCTAACCAGTCAGACACTGCTCTAGACCACTGCTCTAGACCCCTATCAGAATGCCACAACATCAGGGTGCCCTGTCAGTCAGCACTTGTTAACAGTATAGTAGGTAAGAGTGGTGTCTAGAAGAGAAGTCATCATTTTATTATAAAACATTTAATATATATTATATTATTTTATCATGTGCCGTCCAACTTTACTCCTAATCTGAGACGTTGTTTATTTTTGATATGTTCAAATATTTCTCTTTGCAATAAACTCGGGCCCTGGAATCTATCAAATGGAGTTTGTTTGTGTTTGTGTTACTAACAGAGACATGTCCTAAAGCAAATAACATAAACATTAATATCCAAGATAGATATATTGGGAATCTCCAAACATTTGGAACTGTATAGGATTGTGCCTATACATGGTGAGGTACAATACTAAAATGTGTGGTTCATCACTCTCTACAGCTATTCATATAATTGCTCTCCAAGTCTACCCATTCGTATCATTGTAATGTGTACAATCAGTCAATCCAGCATAACTTGTTCATAGGAGGACAGCGTTTATCTGTTGCATGTGGACCTTTTCAAAAGGATCTGATCTGCTGCCTGCAAGTCTCTCTATTTCAGACCGCTCACAAACCTAATCTCTACACATTGTTTCATGTCTGTGATCACAGAGCACTTTTTAAGACGAAGAACTCAGTCCGTCATAACTGTGTTTCCTCTCCTCCTCCTCCTCAGTAGTGGACTGTGGAGCTCCAGAGAAGGTTGCCATGGCTGACGTGACCTTCCAGAGCCCAGACAACGGCACTCAGTATGGGTCTAAGATTCAGTACAGCTGCAGGGCCTCCATGTTGCAGATTCACCCCAAGACTAACAGTGGGTCGTCCGGTCTCTAGTGCACACACTGTACTGCAGTGCTGTTCTATGTGGATGTATAACTCTACCATACACACTGTACTGCAGTGCTGTTCTATGTGGATGTATAACTGTACCATACACACTGTAGTGCAGTGCTGTTCTATGTGGATGTATAACTGTACCATACACACTGTACTGCAGTGCTGTTCTATGTGGATGTATAACTCTACCATACACACTGTACTGCAGTGCTGTTCTATGTGGATGTATAACTCTACCATACACACTGTACTGCAGTGCTGTTCTATGTGGATGTATAACTCTACCATACACACTGTACTGCAGTGCTGTTCTATGTGGATGTATAACTCTACCATACACACGGTACTGCAGTGCTGTTCTATGTGGATGTATAACTCTACCATACACACTGTACTGCAGTGCTGTTCTATGTGGATGTATAACTGTACCATACACACTGTACTGCAGTGCTGTTCTATGTGGATGTATAACTGTACCATACACACTGTACTGCAGTGCTGTTCTATGTGGATGTATAACTCTACCATACACACTGTACTGCAGTGCTGTTCTATGTGGATGTATAACTGTACCATACACACTGTACTGCAGTGCTGTTCTATGTGGATGTATAACTCTACCATACACACTGTACTGCAGTGCTGTTCTATGTGGATGTATAACTGTACCATACACACTGTACTGCAGTGCTGTTCTATGTGGATGTATAACTCTACCATACACACTGTACTGCAGTGCTGTTCTATGTGGATGTATAACTCTACCATACACTCTGGCTGTAGGCACGTATACCTGTGGGGAAAGGGGAGATTGGATCAACGTAGAACTTGGAACCAAACTCCCTACCTGTATACCTGGTGAGATGTGAGATATGCACTTTCATACCAAACTCCCTACCTGTATACCTGGTGAGATGTGAGATATGCACTTTCATACCAAACTCCCTACCTGTATACCTGGTGAGATGTGAGATATGCACTTTCATACACCCTTTTAGTTTCCCTTATGGATTCATGTGATACTTAAGAATTAAGGTAGAAAATAAATGAAAAGACAGTTCTCCCACACCGCAATGCATTAATGAGATGGCTCTGGTAACCCTGGTAACCCTCCATGAATATAGTTCCTAAATGAAACTGCTCACAACTAAGTGTGGATTATCTAGAGGAACCTGGATGTGATTTCTGGTAAGGTTGAGTTTTCCAACTGTATTTTCTTTAGCACTTTGAACACCACAAACTATCTAAACAGATTAAAAAAATATTTTACGGGTGAACTGCCCCTTTAAGGCACAAAAGGATATGTTTTGACGATATTTGGCACGTTCAGAAGTAGTGCGTAAAGGTTAAACGATATCGATCGCTGTGATAATATAAGTAATATTTAAACATGTCTTTCCAGCTTGCGGGGAGCCATCGCAGCCCTTCCCCTCCCAGATGAAACGCATCGTTGGCGGGCGCAGTGCCGTGTCTGGCCTCTTCCCCTGGCAGGTTCTGCTGACTATAGAGGACGCATCTCGCGTGCCAGAGGACAGCTGGTTCGGCAGCGGCGCACTCCTCTCCGAGTCTTGGGTCCTAACCGCCGCCCACGTGCTGCGTTCTCAACGCCGCGACTCCAGCGTGGTTCCCGTGGCGCCCCAACACATACGCGTCTACCTCGGCCTCCACAACGCCAGCGCCAAACACCAGGCCGTCAACCGCTCCGTGGAGAGGATCGTCCTCCACCCCAACTTCGACCCCCGTAACTACGACAACGACATCGCCCTGGTCAAGCTGAGCCGCGGGGTCTCGTTCAGCCCGCTCGTCCGTCCCGTCTGCCTCCCCCCTCCCCAGGGCGAGGGACGCCACGCCCCGCCCCTCAACACCCTGGGGCTGGTGGCAGGCTGGGGCATCTCTAACCCTAACGCCTCGGACACGGGCCTGGTGGCAGACGTGCTGCAGTACGTGAAGCTGCCAGTGGTGGCGCAGGAAGAGTGCGAGTCGAGCTACGCCTCGCGGTCTCTCAACTACAACATCACCGACAACATGTTCTGCGCCGGCTTCTACGAGGGAGGTCACGACACGTGCTTGGGGGACAGCGGAGGGGCGTTTGTGATGGAGGAGGGGGGACGATGGGTGGCCCATGGACTGGTGTCCTGGGGGGGGCCGGAGGAGTGTGGGAGTCAGAGAGTGTATGGGGTCTACACCAGGGTGGCCAAGTACGTAGACTGGCTGCATGCTCACCTTGGGACTGGGTCCTGGTGGTGATGTGTTACCACTGCTCTCCTCAGTACACTCCTCTGACTCACTTTTACACACTTTTATATTCTAAAAATATATCGTCGCAATAAATCACTATGCAAACTGTACTGTAAGTTATCTTTACACGTTGGGGTTAGATGTCGATGTGAGCTATGATAATATCTGCCACTAATACCATTACAAAAAATACACAAAACACTTCATGTATATAGCTGAAAAGAATATCTAAAGATGTCAAACAGCTCCAATGCTGTCAAAAGCCTTTTATATTTAGTCTAGCGTTGCTACCAACAACTATACTATAAATAACCTGATATAAAACAATGAATTTAATATTATTCCAATGCCACGTTTGATTAACCCCAAATCAGACATTTCCAAGTGTTTGTAATATGGGTTCCTCCGGAATGTTCTCTTTGAGAGCCAACCTTAGCTGAATGGTTGCTAGCGAGCTAATGTTTCTCTCTCCTTTCAGAATTGTATTACCTCATTGCCAGATTTCTGCAGTCGGGACCGTGTAAAAAGGTGGCAAGACCATCAATAAAGTTTGTCAATCTCTGTATGCAATCTATATAAATCACATGAGTTTCCTTTACATTAATCCGGTAGTTTCTGACATCAGAGGTCACCTCACTAATACAGGTGCTCATATAATTAGAATATTCTCAATTTATAATGCAGATTTCAATTTCCAACAGGACTTGGCACCTGCACACAGTGCCACCCTGGTTTAAGGACCATGGTATCCCTGTTTTTAATTGGCAAGCAAACTCGCCTGACCTTAAAACCATCGAAAATCTATGGGGTATTGTGAAGAGGAAGATGGGGGGGGTGGGATTTTCCTTAGTTGTCAGTTATAATCCTAAATAAAAAAAAAGAAACATTTGAATATATCAGTCTGTGTGTAATGAATGAATATAATATACACTTTTCCCTTTTTGAATGGAATGAAATAAATCTACTTTTTGATGATATTCTAATAATATGACAAGCACCTGTATATGCACCGTTGTGTGTGGCTTTGCGTTGCTCTGATGTTCTTCAGACCCCAAAGATTCACAGACAGCCTCTGCTAAATCCTGCTCTGATGTTCTTCAGACCCCAAAGATTCACACACAGCTTCTGCTAAGTCCTGGCACCTGACGCCAGTGGCGGACTCAGGGGGGGGGGCAGGGGGGGGCGACCGCCCCCCTTCGTGCCTCCTTGGTTGAAAAAGCGCGCTAAAGTGCCGTAAAGAGTGGCGAATTACGAGAGAAAATCCGATAACGTGCTCAATGAGTGCCCTTCTAATGCCCTTACAGTGCCTACATGGTTGAAAAATTGCTCTCTAGAGTGGTGAATATGAGAGAAAGTGCCTATTGGCTGCTCTTTACATAGGAAAACATTATTGAGTGCCCTCTATGGTAACCCTTCATACAATGAATTATGATGATGTGCCCTCTAGAGCAAGAAATGTGCCCTTTTAATTTTTTCGCCCCTGCCCTTCAAACAGTCGAGTCCGCCACTGCCTGACGCTATAGACACAATGGGGGATTCTGAGTTTCTCCATTTTGGTTTTATGTCAACATCAGCGACTTCCATGTTTTGCCTCTGTAGTTGTCATAATCGCTCCATTACACTCATTGTTTGGTCACACAACTGTGTAGTATGAGCACCTGATGGTTAAAGGGCAGACACATTAGTCATGTGATTGATTTCACCCACATGATGGAGCCAGTGTCCTCGACTTCCAGATGAAGTGCATGAGCACGATACCAATTTATTTTCATTTTGTCCGAAGCCCTTTGCTGCAGCGTTATATTGTTTCCCGGAGCATTCGACTGTTCCAAAATATCGACCTCTGTTATCCGACAGTTATTTACATTTTCTTTTAAATGGTACACTATCATCATTAAATGAAAACAGACTTTGTCAAAACAACTCAGGCAGTTTAGTCATACAGTTTATTGTCAAGGCCATTGCCACTCAATCAGCCTCCAGTCAAAGTGAACAGATCATGTGTGCATGAACTACATAAAGCAAGTCTTGTGTGACCTAAAGGTGTGATAGGAGTTATGTCTGTGTGCTTATATGGTATTTTATTGATCTGTTTTGATCAGTTGTATCTGAAGGAGTGGTGTATGGGTGGTGGTGAGCAGGGAGTGGGGGTAATTTCCGCCAAAATATATGTAGGCTGATGGAAGTAGGAGGCAGGGGGGGGTGTGGTGAGGCTGTGTGTGAGGCTGTGGGCTGTGTGAGGCTGTGTGTGAGGCTGTTTGTGAGGCTGTGTGTGAGGCTGTGTGTGAGGCTGTGTGTGTGTGAGGCTGTGTGTGAGGCTGTGTGTGAGGCTGTGTGGTGAGGCTGGGTGTGTGAGGCTGTGTGTGAGGCTGTGTGTGAGGCTGTGTGAGGCTGTGTGTGAGGCTGTGTGTGAGGCTGTGTGTGAGGCTGTGTGTGAGGCTGTGTGTGAGGCTGTGTGTGAGGCTGTGTGTGAGGCTGTGTGAGGCTGTGTGTGAGGCTGTGTGTGTGAGGCTGTGTGTGAGGCTGTGTGTGAGGCTGTTGTGAGGCTGTGTGTGAGGCTGTGTGTGAGGCTGTGTGTGAGGCTGTGTGTGAGGCTGTGTGTGAGGCTGTGTGCTTTACATGCATCCTCCCTCTGTGATGGCTTCCCTGTAGACACAGAAACAGACAGGGATAAACTTGTTTAATGTCACGTCTCTAGTGCCGTTAGAGAAGTTATTTTAAGGCTCCACTATTTATGAGTCAAGAGTTCTCCATGGTTTCACTGTAAGCACTGGTGTGCCGTGTGGTTTGTGGCATGTCCATTCTATACCTATCTAGATCAGGGGATTGGACTGGACCTCTACCCCCGGCTGTTGGGTAGACGACCTCCTCCAATCCTGTCGATGGGAACACTGACTCTCCTTCGTGGTAGCTCTACCACTTTCCTGTAGAGAGTGAGACAAAATAAATCCCAAACACATTTACTCCCCGGTGTGTACATCACATGCCAAGAAATCATTCCTCACCTTGCCAGCAACAACACATACTATGGATTGGAATCAATTTAGAGCAACATCATATTATTTATCTAACAGTATTATTTATTCTAACAGACAGCTGCTCATACGGAATGGTTCTAACTAACTTGATAGCCATTTCGGCCAATCGAACTACTTTTTGCTGGAGTGGTGCTATGGCGACGGCCAATCCCTCTGCTAATTACTGCACGGTACCTCTGCTTGGAGCCCTTAGGATCCATGGTGCTTATGGAGAGGCGATCCAGTGGCGTGTTGGACCCAGGGAAGCTTCTCTTCCTCTTGGGCTCGATGACCTCGTTCTCCAGGCGGGCTATGTGGTCCAGCAGCAGGAGCTTGGCCGTCAGCACTGCCTTGCCTTCGCTGGAGAATGCCTGCTGGGGGACGGAGTCCTCCAGACCCATACGGTCCAGATACTGCATAGCACAGGAACAAACATTTACATTACATTTATTCATTTAGCAGACGCTTTTATCCAAAGCGACTTCCAAGAGAGAGCTTTACAAAAGTGCATAGGTCACTGATCATCACAACGAGATATCCCCAACATTGCAAGTAGTCAAACATGAATCATACATTGTGAAAAACAAACTAAAATAAGTGCCAAAGGGAAGAATCATAAGAGCATGAAGTTAAACATGTTACAATTGAACAACATGAACCTTAAAAGTGCAAGGGTGTACCTGTGGAACAAACAGCATTATCCCAGACGTACTCCAATCCCCCTTAAGGGTTTGAAAGGGTTTTTTTAATTTAATGCCATCGTTAGATATTAAACACCTATATTAGGTAGATTTTAAGTTATGCATCCATTTGAATAAGCTGTTTAGCATGGTCATGGTGGTCATTTGAATAGCTCTTTTTGAGCTTTTTCCACAAACAATGTACCCTTTCGAATAAGCTGGTTCAAACTGTTCTGTGCCAGCGTTTTCAGCACTGCTCATCTTATGTATGACATGTGGGCTACCTGACAAACAGCAAAGCAATATCATATAAATGTATAATATAAAGTATAAATCATCAACTTATGAACATAATTGAATTACATGAATTACTTCGTCCCACAGACTTCCAAGTAAATTGCACCGACAAGATACCAAATCCTTTCCATTTTGGGCGTAGTAAACATGTAACATGTAAACGACAGCCTTTTGGACAAATGTACAGACATTGGCATTTAGTCTGTTAAATTTACCTCAAAAATGACAGGCCTGTGTTCATCAAATGGCCTGCTTGCTAGTAGCCCAAGTATGCACCACAAATTAAAACCGAATCCCGATCAGACCGGACAGAGCTACCCTCCAGGGACGAATCTAGGTTCCCACTTTTGGGGGGGCTAAGCCCCTAGATAAAACCTTAAGATAAATTAACACATTTAGATTTAAAATGTGAAAACAAATATATATGTTTTTTTATTTGGGGGGGCTAATGAAACTTTTGGGGGGGCTCTACGAAAGGATGCTCTTTGCATAAATGTCAACTAAATATATATATATATTTATATAATTTAAATCTCTAAGATTTATAGTGATAATGTGAAGAGCAGTAAATAATTGTTGTGAACAACATTAATTTACACACTAAATAAACATAAATGTACTTATTCAAGGTCTTTCCTCCCAATACTACTAAAACCTGCTCCTCCCACTGTGCCGAAACCTTGCAGAGGTTATGCAAAACACAGGTGGCATGAACAAAATCAACAGCCAGGAGCCACTGCAGCAGTGGGCAAAGATAATGTCCCTTGGTCTAACTTAACAAAACATAGATTACCAGATATCCAGCTATCTAGTGCTCTACTGACACTTGACAATCTGATTGTCCAGTGAGTGTGTATGTTAGATCTTGTGCCAGCCCCGTATCTTCACCGCCTGCACTGTCCCCCCCCCACCCCCCACCCCCCACCACACCGTTTGACCTGGGACTCACCTCTGGACTCTCCTGGCTCAACCGCAGGCTGTCAACACTGCACTGGAACAGGGTCATGCTCAGCAGACAGGATAGAAGCACACAACTGCAGTCCAGCATCTGGAACACACAGCACTCAGTTGGAACACACAGCACTCAGTTGGAACACACAGCACTCAGTTGGAACACACAGAACTCAGTTGGAACACACACATGACTCAGTTGGAACACACAGCACTCAGTTGGAACACACAGCACTCAGTTGGAACACACAGCACTCAGTTGGAACACACAGCACTCAGTTGGAACACACAGCACTCAGTTGGAACACACAGAACTCAGTTGGAACACACAGCACTCAGTTGGAACACACAGCACTCAGTTGGAACACACAGAACTCAGTTGGAACACACAGGACTCAGTTGGAACACACAGCACTCAGTTGGAACACACAGCACTCAGTTGGAACACACAGCTCTCAGTTGGAACACACAGCTCTCAGTTGGAACACACAGGACTCAGTTGGAACACACAGGACTCAGTTGGAACACACAGCTCTCATTTGGAACACACAGCACAAAGTTGCCACACCTGCGTTGCAAGCCGGTAGTAAATATATCAGCATTTAAACACATGGAAAAAGATAAAAGGGTTAGAGAAATAGTTGAAGATTAAACAGTATTCCCACTGTACTACATCTGTGATCCTCTTCATAAAGTAACATTTTCCTCTCTTTTTCTCAGACAAAAAGATACAATGATGAGGTATATTGTGTTATGTTCTGGTGTAAGGAAGAGAGAGTATGGGTGTGCACTGTCTGTGCTCTCTCTCTCTCCATCAAGCACAGATAACTGCCGTTTCAGGTTTCTGTGATACATTGCCTTCTGTTTACTTTACCCTGCCTCCATCTGGGAAAATACCGGGAGCTCAGCGCCCTGAGTGTGAGAATGAACTGAACCTAGCGGAGACAAAACTCGTCCCTTCCCTCTACACAAACAAATTACCTCAGGAAAACAGTTAGCTTAGCACAAGTCTGACTTAGTCCCGCAACCCCAGCTTGAACTCTACCTTCAGCACCTCTCTAGCGCTGTCCCCCACAGCAGAGACCACTGTTAGAAAACACAATTTTTGGGCTTGGTTTCCTGATTCAGTTCATATACACACATCTAGTGCTGTCTGATTTCAGCACACCAAGACTACACTGCCATATTATTGTACGGATAAGTAGTGCTACCACTGACAGTGCAAAAGTGCCCAACATGCTACTTTTTGAAATATGACATCTAGAAACACAGTTTCAGCTATTAATCATACATTACTTTACACTCATGAAATGACAGAAAAAAAATCTTAAATTCCCAAATATTTTATTCATAGTTTCTATCCATATTGGTAAGCTAATTAACACTCCTATTCCAACACCTTCTGCACCTCTTCAACCAAGCACTTAGAAACACTTAGAAACAGGTGGGAGTCAAGTAATCTAAAGGTCGCCGGTTCGATTCCCGGCCGTGACAAATGACCTTGTGTCCTTGAGCAAGGCACTTCACCCTACTTGGGGGGGGAATGTCCCTGTACTTACTGTAAGTCGCAGTGGATAAGAGCGTCTGCTAAATTACTTAATGTAATGTAATGTAAACACTCACGCACTACACAAAGTATATACTTATACGTGTCCCTACACAATCACAAATACTGTCTCATATTGTAAATACTCTGAAGCTACGACCAGCCAGAAGCATTCCTTCCTTCTAAATCACCTACCTGTTCATTTCTATAAATATCTGCTTTTGTATGATTTTGAACCAGGGAAGTTAATATTAATGATATTAATATTCATTAATTGCTATATCTATATACGCTGTTGTGAATGAACATAGATGAAGTGGATTAACAGTCCAACAGCCAATCATTTAGTTATTAATCAGCTCTTTCAAATGTACTCTAAAATTAGTCTTATAAAAACTTAAGATCATAACATTTGAAGAAAACAATAACTAATGTACAGCTATTGAACATATTTTGAGATCGGTGTCTAAAAAGAAATTTGTTAACTTCAAAATCTGTTAACTTTTAAAACATCCTATTCACTCTATTGTAACTGACATTCACACAGAGTATGTTTCAGCCTCGGTGACAGGCAAAGTATATGTATTGTCCAGCAACATCGGCTAATTTTAGCATTTTCCGTTCCCAAAAATAAATACCTACACCCATGTCATGCACTTCGCAGTCCTAGACTCTCTCACTCATTCTTCGTTTGTAACAGAAATTCTTTATACACTCCTAAATTCTCATGTGCACAATATAGATAATGTATCCATCATATATATTCCACACACTCGCAAGAAGAATCAGTAGTGGACATAGATGTAATCTAACATGCTGACGAACCCCTCACTTAACATCACACATTTAACTGGTCTTATTTTAATGGAGCAGCAAAGAAACACCTGTATCCAAACAGGGATGATCATTACACCTGTAATTCTTACTTACGTACAAAAACTCCTACTATCTGAGCGAGCTCTTACAGACACGCTTACCTTTTGTCAAGTCTTGATCACACACACAGGCTGCTGAAAGTTCCTTGAATTTCTCACGTTCCACTTTTCCCTCCCTTTGCTTGTTCCTGATGTTGACTTTCCTAGGCTTTATAGGCTCTCCTCAGGAATCTCCACTCCAATCGGTGGTCGCGATGCCTCTGACATCATTTCTCTTGGTTTTCCACTGCTCCTTGCCCTTCTCCTCCCGCCTGCGATGGCTGGACCATTACCTGCTAATGGGAGCTCCAGGGAGCAGCCTACAGGGATTCCCAACGGTACCCCACCTCGCCCATCTCCCTGCACCCCCTCCTTTACAAGGCAGCAGAGTTAGGTTCCCTGGGAAAGATGATAAAGCCATGTCCTGCTCAGACGGACGGCTGTGGATGTGAAGCTCCCGGACAAGTTGAGGGCAGAGATTGTGTGGGCGACAAACACGTTCTATCTCCCTGCTGTGGTCCATCAGATCTCTCTCTCTCCCAGCTCCATAAAGTTAACAGCCTGCGGATGAACTCCTATCTCCCAGGAAGAACCACAGCCTTGTCTAAACTGCAGCCAGACCCTCCATGACCTAAATCGTCCGGTGAAATATCAAACCAGCTTAAGGCTTCTCACGTCTGCCTGGCTGTGTTAAGCCGGTGGATCTACGTATGGCAGCCACAGAAACCCTCTCAGAGGACATACTGGAGGTCTGTCTGTCTGTCTGGTTCTTAGTCTTCACTGTAAGACAGAAGCAAGGTTCACCAGAGAAGCCCCTATTTCAGACAATGTGGCCAATCCAGTTAATGCCTTTTCTTTTTTTTTCTTCTAAAACAAATAGACCACCAGCCACTTCAATAACATAGGTTATTTTGGGATTCAGCAACTCATGATAAACTGCCACAAAAGCCTGTGAAAGAGTGTGCAGTATAAATATCCAACCATTTGCTGGAGGTGTCAGGATATCGGAAGGACTTGGATTTCCGGTTTCAAACGGTTATTAAGGGAAAGGAAGCCTGTTTCTGCACTTACAGAGATGATATCTGCGAGCTTCCGCTTCGGAGTCTTGAGGTTACCAAAAAGAAAACTTGCCTACAGGGACGAGCCACAATTCTCAAGTATGTAACCAGCATAGTGGAATCAAGGGTATTTACATGACTGTGTGTACAATTAGTGACAGTATGCCGTGCATGCACAGTGTTGAATTCCAGGCATATGTCTGCTGAACTGTCGAGACGACGCCTGTCAGTGTACAAAGTGTCGTGTGTGTGTGTGCGTGCGGCACATGATTGAGCAGGGTGGTGGGATGTGGGGTGAACTCATGGAACTCTTGAGGAACTGATCAATGTCTCTGACAAAGATCTTAAGTAGCCATTGATTCCGCCTCAGAATGTAGCCCAAACATGCACGACAGGCAGGTTAAGACTCCCTCATTGGAGCACTTCAATTACACCTAATGGCTTTCCCAGCAGCTGAAGCGCTTCACGCTTACAGAAACACACTTTTTTTAAACACGCTACGTCGAGGCACACACATACACATTCTCACACGCATGTTTACGGACACGCATGTACACCTTCGTCTCTACTTCAAACCTCTGTACTTCAAACATACACAACAACAAAAAACATGTAAGGTTTTTACCCAATGTGCAAACACAAATATGCATACGCATGTTTTGCTAAGTATGATATATCGAATGATAGTCCTTGGAGATGGCTAGAGCCCTTTGGCAGACGGAAAGGGGGGGGGGTTGGGGGGGGGGTTAGGGGGGGGGGAGGGGCCACCCCGGGCTCTGCGTGTTGCTCTGACACAACTCCTGTGCTTTTTATAGAATCAATGAGTGGATAGAGTTTCTGCTCTCTGAATGGAGGCTGACCTCTCAGCACTCCTCCTCTGCTAATTAAATAATGTAAGCGGCCATTTCCTGATCTCCGATGTGTGCTCACCCTGTAAAACAAATAAAGCAGCCTGAGAGAAGGTTCCGCAGAGAGGCCTGCGCACAACATGGATCTAATTTGGGAGATGTGTTGTGGCCTGTTTCGAGGGGTGTTGTACAAGAGGGGGTCAGGGACAGGAACAGGAACCACATTTAAGGAGGGATGGAAACGCCCTGTCTCATCCCCTTGTGGGGCTCTGAGAGGATCCTTTCACCAGCAGAAGAATTTAGTCATTGAGAAAACACACCTGTGCTAATAATGACACCACTAACACTCTAATAATGTCGGAAAAATCGCTCCAAACCCCCCCCCCATCATCTCTATCATGATGTCATGCAACCCTAACTTGCTGTTGCTAAGGCAGCGGGGCTGAGGGAGTTAAGGAAGTGAGGTCAAACAATCAGCCACTCAATGACCAAGGAACAAGTGCCAGACGGAGTCACCTTGATCAGGATGTTGAACTCTGACCCCCACAGCCAGCAACGGTTGGAACAAATTTCCCAAACGCACAAACATTCCCTGTGCTGGAAAAGTAAATGACAGGGAGCTTATAGGATAATGGTGGAAAGCCTACCTGGTGTATGGGTATTGGCGACGAGCAGAAACAGAGGAAAATACTCCCCCCCCCCTCTGACAAATGTTTTGTGGAGATGATTTTTTGTGGGGTGATTTTTGTGGGGTTGATTTTTTGTGGGGTTGATTCTTGATCTAACAACCTGTACTGAACACAATGAATATATCAGTACAGTACATGGATGTAAGTACAATGACATTAACCATTCGGCCTGAAATCTGCTCAAATCAAACCAGCTTTTCTCTCCTCGTCCACATTCAGTTTTCTGAGTTAGTTTTCCTTGTGTGAGCCTGCGTCTGAGAGTACAGGAGGAGAGTGACTTGCAGCTGTGCGAGAAGACACAGAGAGGGAAACCTGATCGGATGGGAAGCCAAGAGACAGACTGCTCTTTTGTTTAAGTCTTCTCCGTAGCAGATATAGCAGAATGTCTTTCTCAGGCTGTTGTTTTAGGGTCTGAGAGCAAAACCATGTGTGTGTTTCCCTGGCTCCTTGTTACAGTCTTCTGCAGTGTAGAGCTGTGTGGAGGCAGAATGGAGGCAGAATGACTCTAAGGGCTGACTCAGAATGACTCTGAGGGCTGACTCCAGTCCAATGATACAGTGCTCTGAATCAGACTAAATAACATCATTGACTAGTTGCTCTCAACGTACAGGATTTCCAATCCAGTTGCAATACATGGCAAATGCAGAGTGGAAAAGTGAAGGGCAGGGGTCAAATCCATTATTGATCACCTCTATATTAGAAGCTGATAGGATTATTGATGTTTACATGAGATTACACATACAGTTGAGGCCTGAAGGACATCGTTTGAGATGATGTTGTATCTAAAATGTTGCTCTTCAGCTGTTGCTGAGAAAACCCCCCCCGTCCCCCCCACTCTCATAGCAGGAGAGTTCTACCTGACCTTCTGACGACCTCATGACGACCCCCTCCCATCCTCTAGCTGGACAGTGGCCTGGGGAGGTGCTTGGCCGCTGGAGTTGCCGTGAGCACGAAATAAATTGTGTTTTCAGAACATTGGGGCCCTTTCCCATGGTGTGCATCACTTCCTCCATTCGAGGAGGATGATTAACACTATACACATTTTCCCTTTTCCCAGTAATTGTGCTGTTGGAAGACACTATGGGGCTGGGGAGCAGCCTCACAGTCAGCTCTCTCTCTTTCTGATTCTCCTTCTCTGTCGACACCAAAGTGGGTCAGATGGCTGAGAGGTTAGGGAATCTGGCTATTAATCAGAAGGTTGCCGGTTCGATTCCGGCCGTGCAAAATGACGATGTGTCCCTTGGGCAAGGCACTTCACCCTATTTGCCTCGGGGTGTACTTACTCTAAGTCGCTCTGGATAAGAGCGTATGCTAAATGCCAAAATGTAAAAGTATAGTATAATAAAGTATAGATATATATAGTGTGAATAATTGTGGTTACTAGGGTTACAGAGGTGTGTCGGGTGCCGGGGTTTGGGCGTGTCGCTCGCGGGACGGCACCTCCGGGAACCCAGTGAGGTGTGTGATTGCGCTCATTACTGGGTAAACAAGAAGGGGACACAGTCGGACAAAGAAAACAGAGAAGAAGAACAAGAAACAACCCCCCTTCCGATTTCCCAGCACTGCTCACTACCAGATGTGAGACGACCGGCTGATTCCCACCGTCTGATCACAGGTACAGCCCGGCTGTTATGCCTGTTTTTCCGATGCGATGAACGGTGTTTCCGAGTGCCATGGATACCGTGGGGTACAGCCGCAGAGGACCACACAGCAGTGGTTCTGGGAGTCTGGCTTAGCGGTTAGGGAATTGGGCTATTACTCAGAAGGTTGCCGGTTCGATTCCGGCCGTGAAAAATGACGTTATGTCCTTGGGAAAGGCACTTCACCCTACTTGCCTCGGGGGGGGGGAATGTCCCTGTACTTACTGTAAGCCGCTCTGGATAAGAGCGTCTGCTAAATGATTAAATGTAACGTAATGTACTGAGAGCTTGGACATGACTGAGCACCGTGGAAGTCTACTCATCTGAGATGTATAAATGCATGGTGTTGATAGTGATACGAGTACAGAGGGAAATGTACCTGGAGATGAGCTGAACCCCAGGAAGCCTGCATGTGTGACAGAGGCCGTCATCATGGCTGAAGCCTACATGCGTGACAGAGGTCGTCATCATGGCTGAAGCCTGCATGCGTGACAGAGGTCGTCATCATGGCTGAAGTCTGCATGTGTGACAGAGGCCGTCATCATGGCTGAAGCCTACATGCGTGACAGAGGTCGTCATCATGGCTGAAGCCTGCATGTGTGACAGAGGTCGTCATCATGGCTGAAGCCTGCATGCGTGACAGAGGCCGTCATCATGGCTGAACCCTGCATGCGTGACAGAGGCCGTCATCATGGCTGAACCCTGCATGCGTGACAGAGGCCGTCATCATGGCTGAAGCCTGCATGCGTGACAGAGGTCGTCATCATGGCTGAAGCCTGCATGCGTGACAGAGGCCGTCATCATGGCTGAACCCTGCATGCGTGACAGAGGCCGTCATCATGGCTGAAGCCTGCATGCGTGACAGAGGCTGTCATCATGGCTGAAGCCTGCATGCGTGACAGAGGCCGTCATCATGGCTGAAGTCTGCATGCGTGACAGAGGCCGTCATCATGTACGTAAGCCACCGATGTCCTCCATGCTTGTTTCCTCCTGTCTCTTTACAGCCGGGGCACATTTGCATTGCAAAAGCAGACAAGTGGCAGCTAGGACGCCTCAGGCTCCGACTACGGACAAGGACCAAGCCACCGCAGTAATGAGCAGTAAACACTAGATCTGACAGACTATGATTTATAACCACAGCCCTCCCCCCTCCACCCTAACACACACACACCCTAACACACACACACACACACACACCCTAACACACACACACACCCTAACACACACACACACACACACCCTAACACACACACACCCTAACATACACACACACACCCTAACACACACACACCCTAACACACACACACACACACACACACTCACACCCTAACACACACACACCACACACCCACACACCCTAACACACACACACACCCTAACACACACACACACACGCTATGCAGACCATGACTTTGCCACTAGAGACATTATCAAAAGCAGACACATGAAACTAACCTGAATTTCCTCCTCCTAGTCTAGATGAGTTGCAAGTTAAACAGTCAAACGCTAGGTGGCACATAGGAGCAGGTGACAGAGCAAGAAAATTGAACAGGACTGGGGACATTAACCCTAACCCTTCATAAAGTAAATATAGCAGCGTTTAGTGTCATGATGTGCTGTAATAATAATAATGCTAATAATAATTTGTTATTATTCAATCAGATTTCGAATAATTTCAAGTGGTGTCAAATTATTGTTATCTTGTTTCCTGCAGAATTCTATGAATTGTTTAATTCATATCCAGACCTGGGGGTCTCTGTGGCTTGTGGCTGCATCTAAACCGACCTAACCCCTCAAGGAAGACAAGGAAAAGGACATCTTGGAAGGAGCAATTCAGTGAGGGATCCCCTCCTCTAGAGACGGTCGGTGACACAGAGAGGAGCAGACCAGAGGCTGAACAGAGCAGAGCATTGAGATAAAAAGAAAATGCAGAAACACAGATATCCAGGTTTTAAATCAGTGCTTCGAGTTATCGCATGTCAGTTTAGACTGTGCGAAAGGGTTGTAAGTACATTTTACATTTAGTCGTTTAGCAGACGCTCTTATCCAGAGCGACTTACAGTAAGTACAGAGACATTCTCCCCGAGGCAAGTAGGGTGAAGTGCCTTGCCCAAGGACACAACGTACTTTGGCACGGTCGGGGAATCGAACCAACAACCTTTTGATTTATAGCCCAACTCCCTCACCGCTCAGCCATCTGACCCAAGTAGGAGATCAGCGGGGAGAGGAGAAAGTAGGATTAGAGAATGTGGAGGGACAAATAAGAGTAACAGTGAGTTGAGGTCCCCACCGGTTAATTGTGAACTAGTGCAGCAGTTCAGCTGCAAGAAATTTTGGTTTTTGGATGTAGCCTTAAACACAGCTCCAGCCTCAGAAGTATGTTCTGTAGGACTTAATCTCTATTTAAGAACAAACTGTATGTGTCTACAAAGTGCTGTATTATTATGTATTTATTTTATTTAGACTATTATGATCTAAGTATGAGCTAATATGGAAATAATGAAAAGTTAGAAGAGAGATTTAGGGGAGTGGATTCCTAGTGGGATTAGAACAGATTACACATGCACCTCCTGCAGAGTCCTGTGTTACAAGGAAACTAAGCCATGAATAAATAGGAAAACGTCGCTAAATTAGATAAAACGTCACAGGCAGGAAGATGAAGACCAGATTGCACATAATCTAGTTTCTGACAATGATTTATGGTAGTAAAATTAGACTTTAAAATAAATAAATACAGAATTGATGCTTTTGATGACGATTGATCACATTGTTTGCATGAACCATCAGAACTGAGTGAGCACAATCATTCCATTGTAAACTGCTGTAATAAGTTTACAGATCTCTGAACGTACGTTCTTATTCTGTCGTCATTCACCCCAATGTATCATTCAAGACATTGCAAGGTATATATGCAGGAGACCTCCGTGATTCATGTGGAGGCATCACGCCCCAATAGAAGTACACTGCGACCTGTCCTCCCTCAGAACAGATCCAGTAACCCTTACACACACTCGTAGTGGGTGTGGTTCATACAAAGAGTGCTTTGGAGCCGCTCCACAGACCAGCCTCCCAGATCACCTCTCATACTTCATGCCTCACTAGTCCCTAACTACGCTTTGTCCTAACACACGTTGGCTATGCTCGGATGTATCCTTGTACTGTAGTGGGTTGAGGTCACCTCCACAGTCAGGCCCCTTAATGATAGGCCGTTGTTGAGAAACCGAAGGAGACTTGCTGCCAGCTGATATGTGACACTATTGTCTGTCCACATTTAGTTTATGCAAAAGGTATGAAGGTAATCGGGGCCTTGAGTTGCGAAAGGATTCCTTTTCACTTAAGAATTGTTTCGTCTCCAACAAGATTGTAACTTGAGCCTAGAAGGAATTTTTCCATCCAGTTTCAGTTTAATGGACAGCCTTCTTTGCTAACGCTCTGTCAGGTAATGTTAGGTAGAGGTTTATCACCAACCGGTGCCAACACATGGATGACAAATGCATGTTTACAAACACATTTGTCCAGCAAACGTGCTTAAAATAAGATAAAATATTCGAGAGAGATGACTGAACATGGCAGTGACATACACATTCCATGGTCGGACATTGTACTCGGAATAAGAATCAGAATGGGTTTTAATCGCCATGAAAGTTTGCACAGACAAGGAATTCGCTTTGTCAGGAAGGTGCATACATTAAACATGTAGGAATCTTAATGTAATCTTAATGTAAACATGAGGTCTAACTATACTAAGGGTATGTAGGGGTACTTTGTGAGTCATTATCTATCCTGCACCGACCTTAACAGGAAGTAAAGTGTTCTAGGGAGGGGTGAAAAAGAACAGCCTCACTTCCTCCTCGAGCCGCCTGGACAGAACCTGCTAGGTTATCTCTGCTTTGATGTCGTCGTAGCAACAGCAGCATGCAGCCCTGGGGAGCAGGTCTGGCACACGTCTCGCAGGAACCAAACCCAGATCTCCCGCTCCGCAACAAAGGAGCCGTTTAAGGTAGCCTCGTGTTTGGCCTCTGGCACACCACAGAGGGAGAGAGGCCCTTCTGCACGCCCAGGCATCTGGTCTGGTCCGTCTGGGACGTGAAGTCAGAATCCGGACTGGGGCGGTCTCTCTCTCCGACCCAAGACTTAATTGGAAGAGCTCTCAGCAGGTCGCCATTGTTAACGTCGAAGCTTAGCGGTTAGCAGGAGCTTAGCGGCTAGCAGGCCTGCCTCCGGCTGCAGACCTGGTGGGTAATATCCAGACACGGTCGCTAGGGATAAACGTTAATAATCATATATGGTCCCATCAGGAGGGGTGGGGGTGGGTTAACACTTAACACCAACACAGAGTTAAGAGGCTCCCTACAAAGAAGTCAAGCGTGCCAGGCAGGCTCCACAGGTGCTTAGTCAGGCCTTAGAAAGAATGACTGGGTAATGTAATAGCCAGATTTGTTTATTTGACAGACAGTATAATACTATGTAATTGAACGAAACAATTGAAAGGTGGCTAGTGTAAAGTGAGCTACTGGCTTGGCTTTTGTGGGCTTCAAAGAGTTAAATTGATTGTTGACTTTGAAGAGAATATGTTGACCCCAAATTTAACTGAAATACCTAGTTTCGTCGTGCATGTGATGACCCATATCATCATCGTATGTCATCGTTTAAATGGTCGACATGACATCCCCAAAAAATCAATTCCTATTGGTATACGTCAGATTTCTGCATTCAGTGTGTTTGTGTCTCTGAATTGTGATAACAGGGTTATATGTTGACAGTTTATACAGAACGCCTTTGTTTGGCATGGGCCTCATGCTGAGGCGAAACAGGCTGTAGGCTGTAAGTATGGACGGTTGTTGCCCGACAAGTCCTCTTTCGACAGCCTCCTGTCATTAAAGCTCTCAGTGGGGGGTGGCGATCCCGGACTGGGAAAGCCAGACATCTGTGTCAGAGCGACGAGGCTAGACTCCCAGGTACTCCACCTGTACACTCTCATTACTGCCCCAGAGTGAAAGCAATTAACTGCCCAACTGCTTGAAGTCAGGGGGGTCCTACCCCAAGTAGCTGATGGCAGCTGAAGGCAACCGTGGGGCGGGGAGACGGAGGAGGAGGGGAGCGCTAAAAGAGGAGGGGAGCGCTAAAGGATATGACTGATTAGCACACGGCTTCCTGACAGCAGAATGCTTACTGCCAACAATGGAGAACGACTACAAAGTCGGTAAGCATGCCTCACAAGGCATCACAACACACCCTTCCACTCCCCCTGTCTGGACAAGCTGTCCAGGGTACCGTACACAAGCACTCACAAACACACACACAAACACACACACACACACACTCACAACACACCACACACACACACCACACACACACAGCCACACACACCACACACACACACACACACACACACACACACACCACACACACACACACACACACACACACACACCCACACACACACATCCACACACCACACACACCATACACACAAACACACACACACACACACTAAATTCAGAATGTAGCAACCACCTTAATTATGACTTATTTGCCTGCGATATGTTTTATAGCTGGTTTAACGTGTCAGTCTCGTGGTGCAGATGATTAGTACCATAAATAAGTTAATTTAATATGTTTAGCTCAGTTATACATGGTCAAAATGTGTTCACCTCACCCCCAAGTCCTCACCAAGCTTCACCTATTTATCTCACCACTCCTCCACCTCCTCACCACCCCTTTCCTTCTTCACCACTCCTCCACCTCCTCACCACTCCTCCACCTCCTCACCACCCCTTTACCTTCTTCACCACTCCTCCACCTCCTCACCACCCCTTTGCTTCTTCACCACTCCTCCACCTCCTCACCACTCCTTTACTCCTTCACCACTCCTCCACCTCCTCACCACTCCTCCACCTCCTCACCACCGCTTTCCTTCTTCACCACTCCTCCACCTCCTCACCACCCCTTTACTTCTTCACCACTCCTCCACCTCCTCACCACTCCTTTACTCCTTCACCACTCCTCCACCTCCTCACCACTCCTCCACCTCCTCACCACCGCTTTCCTTCTTCACCACTCCTCCACCTCCTCACCACTCCTTTACTCCTTCACCACTCCTCCACCTCCTCACCACTCCTTTACCTTCTTCCCCCACTCCTCCACCTCCTCACCACTCCTTTCCTTCTTCACCACTCCTCCACCTTCTCACCACTCCTCCACCTCCTCACCACCCCTTTCCTTCTTCACCACTCCTCCACCTCCTCACCACCCCTTTACTCCTTCACCACTCCTCCACCTCCTCACCACCCCTTTACTTCTTCACCACTCCTCCACCTCCTCACCACCCCTTTCCTTCTTCACCACTCCTCCACCTCCTCACCACCCCTTTACTTCTTCACCACTCCTCCACCTTCTCACCACTCCTCCACCTCCTCACCACCCCTTTACTCCTTCACCACTCCTCCACCTCCTCACCACCCCTTTACTTCTTCACCACTCCTCCACCTCCTCACCACCCCTTTCCTTCTTCACCACTCCTCCACCTCCTCACCACCCCTTTACTTCTTCACCACTCCTCCACCTTCTCACCACTCCTCCACCTCCTCACCACCGCTTTCCTTCTTCACCACTCCTCCACCTCCTCACCACCCCTTTCCTTCTTCACCACTCCTCCACCTCCTCACCACCCCCTTTCCTTCTTCACCACTCCTCCACCTCCTCACCACTCCTTTACTTCTTTCCCACTCCTCCACCTCCTCACCACCCATTTGCTTCTTCACCACTCCTCCACCTCCTCACCACCCCTTTACTTCTTCACCACTCCTCCACCTCCTCACAACCCCTTTGCTTCTTCACCACTCCTCCACCTCCTCACCACCCCTTTCCTTCTTCACCACTCCTCCACCTTCTCACCACCCCTTTACTTCTTTCCCACTCCTCCACCTTCTCACCACCCCTTTCCTTCTTCACCACTCCTCCACCTCCTCACCACCCCTTTCCTTCTTCACCACTCCTCCACCTCCTCACCCACACTACTTAAGCCCTGCTCACAACTCATAGAACAATTTACAAAGTTATTTTAAATCCCTGCAATTAAGACAGAAAGGACAAACCCACCCCTTGCCCACATCTCTTAGCAAAGAAAAGCTTTGGGGGAAACAAGAACTGGTTTTCATTGTCTAAAGCATCCCTCCCTCTCTCCTGAAACACTGAAAACAATAGCCCAGCACATAATACACCCACAGTCCCAAGCCCAATACATAATACACCCACACATTGTCAACTATATCATCCTATTAAACTGTCCCGGGTTGGCATCATCATTATACTGTATGTAACCGAGGAGACGCCTTATATTTGTGCTGTTTTATGTACATCTTGTGTGCATCAGCCTGACACCTGCTATGTAAACACTTAAAACTAAAGTAGCAGGTGAGGTGGAATATGTGAAGGTGAACGAGGGATGAGGTAAATATGCTATTTAGGCTATAGATCATTGATAAACTATGTTTGAAAACGTTTTAACTACTATTTGGACACTTTCAGCATGTATGCCAATGTTTCAATTTATATTATTTATTTTGCACCACAATTAAGACGACAATGTTGGCAAATGTATTTTGCTCATATAGATTATACATTAACTCATGTCACTCAATGAAGACAGGTGCAATACGATTTGGAATAGTCAGGCTTATTCACATCCCCTTTATCAAAATGATTAAGAAAGATATTCTACTTAATCGGTGTGTAGTAATCGTTGGCACCCCTCACTAAAACATTCGGTCTCAGTCCAACGTCACAAGTATGACAGCTTTGGGTCAAATCAGATTGCTTGAATGGGGGACAAGAGTGAGGCGTCACTACAACTGCAAATGTAAGATAATAAGCACTCATTACCCCCGACACACAAAACAGCCCTCCTCGAGCTGAAGACCAACCGGAATACCCTACCGTCCGCGCCTTGCAAAGTAAAGTACGACCCAGTTTGCGCAATGGTAAGTGTCACATTTCACAGATCAAAATACATTTTATAAGCATAATGTCGATGTATGAGAATAGACTACTTTTTAAACAGTGGTGACATTTGAATGCACTAGCCTTTCAGTCGAGTTTATGCATGTTTAGTTTAACGCGAAGTGTTTTATTGTAAGTCCACGTTTGATTTCGGATGGAGTAGCTCACCTCACATCACTGAATTAGTAAATCAGAACTAGCCTTGGCTACTACATGAGCCAAGATGTTCGAGTAGTAGCGATGCATCAGTAGCCAGCGTCTTGACAGAGGGAGATAATTATCGAGGGAAGAGATAAATGGGTTCATTGAAATAACTTCTGAGAAGTTAGGAATCTCTTGGGATACATTTTTAGACATATCTAAAAACGTAATATCTAAAAATGACACTTATGTTAAATATGTTTAATTTTTTACTGACTACTTTTCTTGTGGCCGCATGCTTTTCAGAGCACTGTTTTGACGTGCCAAGATCAGAGCTTTGTAGGGGGCCACCGCTACAACTGCCTTTACCGCGCCCAAACGTCCACAGACAATGTTGACGTTACCACGGAAACACAGGCCTCCTTTTGGGACACCAGTCCAACGGAGGACACGTGCCAGCACGAGTCATTGGGTAAATCTCTTGGAAACAAATCTTACTCAGTAGTAATGCGCTCGGTACAGCAATGCAAACCGTTTTAATTTGAAACACAAGTTAGTATTCTTGTCAATGTAGTGTCAATGTTTTGTCAAGTGTGCTTTTATGCCCTTGTAGCCTATAACTAACAAATCATAGAGAGTTTCACATTCACACATGTCTTCTCTTAAACATAGAAACAATCACCTGTTTGAGCTGTGGGACGTCACCTGACAGCGCGAGGACTGAGCACATGTCCCCACACCAGCGTAGAAATAAACAGGTATTTAATAGTAGGCTAACACGTGCAAATTTGACGTTTGACTTTATATGCTCCCTGATTGTATCTTGCATTTTCCAAGCTCCAAGATACGCTTATACAGAGAGATGAGGAACTTGCAAGACTCCAAGAGGAAAACAACAAACTCAAAGAATTTCTTAATTGCTCATATGTGCAGAACTTAGAGGAACAATCTAAGGTAAAAAAATAATAATAATAATATAAAAAAATAAAATTAAAAATAATAATCAGAGCATTCCCATAAATTAGCATACTGTTGTATTTCATAGAGATGAGATGTTTCCTCTCACACAACAACCTCTCTGTGCTTCTCCTAAAGAGGCTCCGCTCTGCCCACAAGCAAAGAAAGAGGACCCTGCAGGTAGACAAGGGGCTCCATCACCTCAGCACCAGCCAGCTGATTGGCTCCCAGGTGAAACGCACCTGTCGGAATCTCTCTCTGGAATTCTGCTCGTCCGAAGACATCGCCACCAGCCCGTCCGTGGATCACTGGATCCTGCAGACTCTGGGCCTAAAGGACGCAGACACCATCGACACGTCCACCGAATACACCTTCATCCCCCCCTTTGACTCGGTCTGCACACGCAGCCCCAACAATGAGCACTCTGATAGCCTCCGTCAAACAAAGAGCCAGGACACGTCTAATTATAGCCCTGCTACCGGCTCCAGTCCCTGTATTGAACCCTCCACAAACTACATCCCTATATTTGACACCATCGATAATTACACTTGCTCGACAGACTCCCACTGTGACATCATCGCCGCTGGGCCTTCCGTCCTGTCCAGCCCACGTGTCACAGCCGCCCCCATCTACCAGGTTTCACCCTCACCGTCTCGTTTGCCACGACTGATCGGTGACCCTTTGTCACCTGAGAAAAGACAGCACTTCACGCCTGTCACAGCGTCCTCCCCCGGTGGTCTGAGACCGCACCGCACTCCCAGCACACAGCGCCAGGGCTTCATCACCCCCCCCCACAGACCGTGACTCGCTGCCTCGCTGCCTCCCATCCCCTCGTTGCCAGGCCGACGTGGCCTTCACCATGTCCCTCAGTTCCTCCAGCAGTGTCAGGACACACAGCTTCCATCAGGGCCAGGCGTTTGTCCGCAGACACAGCCAAGGAGGCTGGAGTTTCACCTGGGTTCCCATACAGGCCTCCTAGGAAAGGGGGAGGTGCTCCTTATTGGTAACTGCGGTTACAAGCGGAAGACAGCCGCAGGAAAGCGGCCTTGCTGCTGAAAACACTATAGAATGAGACCAAACTGATAGGACTGACTATAGGACTAGCACAGCTCAGTACAGCTCAGCACTGAACAGTATAATGTTGTAGACCTACACTTGGTACTGTACCTACTAAAGCCTTGAGCACTTTGAACTTTTTTTCATGTGATCATTTCAGATATTACTTGTGTTTTATAATGTGCTATTAAAAACTGGACTCTCCTCAACACGGAATTCAGTGTGTAAAAAAAAGATTATACCCTGGTATATGTCACTGGTAAAATCAAATGATGTTGATTGCCAAGTCTCTGTCTTATCTGCCAGTAGCTGGTAAGATTGTTCTCTGGTATGCAACTAGCTGGGACCTGCTCATGATTCACACACTTTCTAACAGTAAAGTCAAACCTGTTTTCTTTCCAGCTATTTTGTTTAGAATTTAAAATTGTAGACAGTGTGATTTGACAGGTTTGTAAAACTTGTTTCATACGCATAACAAAAAAAATAGAAATACTGATTTACAACTAGTTAAGTTGTTGTATGACTAATATATGTGACTCGGTGTCACAGAAAGAAACCTGGAGTTTAAATGAATAGATTGCGAATTCCGTGCCCAATTTGACTCTTGTTTCAAGGGGGATCCTTGTACATGCCCGGCATGGCACCTGGCTCCTCGACATCTTCACGGTGGTTATCGTTCCCTTTCTAGAAAACAAAAGGGGGCGGCACCTCCCCTAGAGAGACACACCCACCCTGATCCTCCCCCGCAGGTAACGATGAGCCACACCCCCTCGGCCCCCTCACGACCGAGGGATCCCCGGAGACCAGAGAGGTGCTGAGGGCAAGTTAGATCTCTGAGTTGGGCACGGCGGTGCCTGACAGAGTGGTCTGTCCTTAATGACACGGTGAGGCCCCCCTGCAGATGTACGCCAGATTGGGAGCAGCATGAGAGACTGAAGCAGGAGGCTAGTACATTCAGACCTCCGTTTGATTGTTGAGTATCGGGCAGGCAAAGATATCATTAAGTGGGCCTACCTGCTGAAACTCAATATGCCCCCACTTCATCTAAAGAAGAGAATGGAGCAACCGTATCATCCCCAAACATACAGATTTGCTGTGACTTCATAAAAACTGGAATGATTGGGATGACTTTAAGGACAAAAGGAAAAAAGTGAAATGACAGAATGTTTTAAGGCCATTACATTGGCTAGTCTTTAACTGTTTTGTTTACAATCTGGTTCAAGTGTATGTATGCTATGTTTTTTATTGAAAGGAAGAGTTTTTGTATAGGTACACAGTGCACCAGAATGGTTAACTGCCACTTTGACTTTCATAGTCCAAGAAACAGTAAGGCAGAATCAAAAATAAAATAAAAAAGTTATATGGAGCCTATGTTTCATCTCAAACCTCACTTTTTGTTAGATATTTTACAATCTATTACCAACCACATATGTTATTTTAGTCATTGGGAATACCTATCCATGAACGCAGACTAAGTTTAACTATATTAAATAAATGAAGACATTTGAAAGACTATCGCTTGTTTTTTTGTAACCACCGTCCTAAGGGCATCAGAGGTCAGAACTCCTAACCCCAACCTTCCAACCCTGAGTATTCCATTTCTAAGCTCCAGTCACTCCAGCAATTAGTAAACCTGTTCCCAAACACTTAAAATCTGTGAAAGTAATCCGGCTTCTTCTGTATAAACGACCACAGTGTGGGAGGGATGTCTCATCTGTTGAAATTCATATTTACGTGTATGAACTGAATAAAATAACAGTTTGTGTTCTTTAATGTAGCCACATAATACTGAGTACCTTTGAGGTGTCTTCGCCATGTGTGTGGTTTTCTCAGTGAGGTGAGTGTAATATTAACAAAGACACCCCCTTGGCTTCTACCACAAACACACAGCCATGCTACTCATTAACCCTTTAATGATCTGTCAGTGGAAAGCATCATTCCCTAGACACTTAGACCCCTAGACCACTTATATCACCAGCATCACCTGGTATGGAGCATGGGAGACTGATTGGTTGACAGACCTGGCAGAACTAACTTTGTTAAGCGCCTCGTTAACAGAGTGCCACATGTCAAATCAAATCAAATCAAATGTATTTGTATAGCCCTTTTTACACGCAAGCATGTCACAGAGGGCTTCACATACGCCCATAAAACTGCCCCTCAACCAACCTAAACCCTCAAGGAAGACAAGGAAAAACTCCCAGAAAAACTCAATGCAAGAGAAAAAATGGAAGAAACCTCGGGAAGAGCAATTCAGTGAGGGATCCCCTCCTCCAGAGACGGTCGGTGAAAGAATGTCAGTGTTCTCAACATTTCCCCTCATATTTCCGGGTTCCAGACGTTCAGCAGCCACTTGTGCACATGGGCGATTCCTCAGTACGTTTGCCAGTATTGATCTGTCCCTACAGTTGATTGATGAGTAGATCTAACCTGACAATCATACGAACACACATACTCACCCATAAATCTGTACGAGATAGAAATCATGACCGAGGTTCCAAATGGAGTTAACAATTGACAAGTTCGAGACTAAGCCTTCAAGTGATGATCGTTAGACTTCAGGAACTAATTAGAATTTGGTTACGTATGATTTATAGGTCTGTGGGCGCTGACCCTGAGGCACTTAGGGATGGTGGGCCACGCCAGACTCCACACACACACACCACACACACACACACACACCACACACACACCACACACACACACACACACACACACACACACACACACACACACACACACACACACACACACACACACACACACACACACACACACACACCACACACACACACACCACACACACACACACACCAACACACACACACACACACCACACAACACACACACACACCACACACACACACACCACACACACACACACACACACACACACACCACACACACACACACACACACACACACACGCCAGACTCCATCAGAGCTGTGTTCTCCAGCGTGTGCCTGGATTCCTTAAGGCTTAATGGTTAATGCGTTTTTATGGCATTCTGACCATAAGATGAGTAACCACATACAAACCACAAGTCTCCATGTACTCAGTTAAAAGAAGGACACAGATTCACAAATGCACACACACACACATACACATACACACACATACACAAACACACACACACATACGCCCCCTCACACACACACACATACCGTACATGAATGCACGCTGTTGGTATTCAAAACTACGCTTAAATATTTTGGAGTTTGCAGACATGATTTACCACAGACTGGTCACCATGGGAACCTTGATAGGAAACTTCAAACTGTCTTTGTGTGGTCTACACCCTCACAGTCTCCCTCTGGTAAAAAAAACTGTCTTCCTCAAGACATGAATCATTATGCCTCCTATGTGTCTACCAGGCTCTATATACACTACATTACATCTACATTTAGTCATTTAGCAGAGGCTCTTATCCAGAGCGACTTACACTAAGTACAGGGACATTCCCCCGAGGCAAGTAGGGTTAAGTGCCTTTCCCAAGGACACAATGTCATTTTGCACGGCCTGGAATCTAACTGGCAACCTTCAGATTACTATCCCGATTCCCTAACCGCTCAGCCACCTGACTCCCCGTTACCAAGTCATATGTGAAGAGTATAACGTATGAACGAACAGTTTGTAATTGTAATTGTGCTTATTGTTGTGGTGGTACTGTACAAATAACTACTACGATTTAAATGCAGTTGTTGAATAAACAAGATTTAAGATTCCCGTCCCTGAGTTCAGTAACAGAAAAGGGATCAGATCAAATAACTGTAGTCAAGTGTTTACAGTGAGTAAAGAATGTGCCATGACCACATAGCTGACCTTTGTCACTGCAAGAGGAAGGTTTTCTGTCACAAACATACATCTACCACGCTTCCCTCTGAATGGACCAAGCCCATCTCCCAAGCCAAACCTTTTGTATTTTGTGTTTGTCGAAGCCAGACAGGCATAAAATACATGTTTTGCCACATTAAAACCAGATATATGAAATGCAGTGGGAATATAAACTTAATTAGTTACCTTACCCAATGGTGGTATTAAGTGATCACTGATGAGGGGGGGAGGAGCCAGCGGGGGGGAGGAGCCCGATGGGGGGGGAGGAGCCAGAGGGGGGGAGGAGCCAGCGGGGAGGGGGGGGGACAGCGCTCCAATCAGTGAGGGAACCTAAAAGGGCAACACACACAGACAAACAACAACACAATACTGGGGAACGTAACACAAGATAATCCATCATAATATAGATCAAGGAACAAACCATACATTGAGGATTTATTTTAAAACCCCACAGCGTGAATATCTGTTCAGATTATTCTATAGATTTATCAAACTATTTGGCAGGCATCCCAGAAAGTGTTTGTATAATAATGAAGTGTTTTACTGTGTGGGGAGCAAAGACACAAAGTTCCCTTCAGTTCCAGAGACACGTTTACTGTATGTACTGTGATGAACTGACTGTATTTACTGTGATGAACTGACTGTATTTACTGTGATGAACTGACTGTATGTACTGTGATGAACTGACTGTATGTACTGTGATGAACTGACTGTATTTACTGTGAAGAACTGACTGTATTTACTGTGAAGAACTGACTGTATTTACTGTGATGAACTGACTGTATTTACTGTGATGAACTGACTGTATGTACTGTGATGAACTGACTGTATTTACTGTGATGAACTGACTGTATGTACTGTGATGAACTGACTGTATTTACTGTGATGAACTGACTGTATTTACTGTGATGAACTGACTGTATTTACTGTGATGAACTGACTGTATTTACTGTGATGAACTGACTGTATTTACTGTGATGAACTGACTGTATTTACTGTGATGAACTGACTGTATTTACTGTGATGAACTGACTGTATTTACTGTGATGAACTGACTGTATTTACTGTGATGACTGTACTGTGATGAACTGACTGTATTTACTGTGATGAACTGACTGTATGTACTGTGAAGAACTGACTGTATGTACTGTGATGAACTGACTGTATGTACTGTGATGAACTGACTGTATGTACTGTGATGAACTGACTGTATTTACTGTGATGAACTGACTGTATTTACTGTGATGAACTGACTGTATGTACTGTGATGAACTGACTGTATTTACTGTGATGAACTGACTGTATGTACTGTGATGAACTGACTGTATTTACTGTGATGAACTGACTGTATTTACTGTGATGAACTGACTGTATTTACTGTGATGAACTGACTGTATTTACTGTGATGAACTGACTGTATGTACTGTGATGAACTGATAAGATGGATCCGATGCGGCCCTTTAAAGGAAGGACAGATGTAATTCTGGTCTATAAAGGCCCACTGGTGTACGACCAGAACAGACATGGTTTAAGATGTAATTAGGCCTACTAAATCTTAAACGGGCATATTATACGATTGAATTATCATATTGTAGTAGCGGTTTGACACGTTAAATAGATACTGTATGATACATAGATACATCATGCATCTACATTTACATTATATGTACATGACATCTACTTAACTCATGTATACTGTAAGTCAAGTCTATGTCTGTAATATAGAAAATAAGGAATAAAATACAAACAAGAATCACAGCAGCTTTGAGACACACATCTTGAATGAAAGTTATGATGCGTAAACATCATGTCAATGTTCAATCGCTTCATTGAACAATTGAACAATCGTCCACTTCTAAATCGCTTACACAATTACGCACCCGTCAGGTATACTTCAATAAACAATATCTCGCCATCAACTATTTCTCAGTCCTCACCACAACGAAAGGAAGTTAGCAGCAGGAAACGTGGATGTAAATGACTGCCTTTGGCATTGTAAAGTTTTGAATAGGGAATCACTTTAACTGTTATGATAAGACCTGTATATCTTACACACGTAAGAGATAACAGGAGGAGTTGGATAAATGTCACAAGTAAAAGACATACATAATGATACAGAACTATACAGTACTAAACGTCAGATTGATGAGGAGTGAACTGACATAGAAGAGGTTGAATTTAACATCTTCAACATCAACATATTTACTATAGCTTTTCTGTTATGCTGGTTGAAACCAATCAGTTGTAATCAAAATGTGGTCAAATTGTTAAGATAGATAATGAGAAACAAGATGCCCAAGATGCCCTTTGGCATCTCTACCTTGCACCTGGGAGTCAGGTGGCCGAACGGTTAGGGAATCGGGCTAGTAATCAGAATTGCCGGTTTGATTCCCGGCCGTGTCAAATTATGTTGTGTCCTTGGGAAAGGCACTTCACCCTACTTGCCTCGGGGGGAATGTCTCTGTACATACTGTAAGTCGCTCTGGATAAGAGCGTCTGATAAATGACTAAATGTCACCTGCCTTGGGGAGATAGAGTAGGGAAAACATGTACACTTGCCCCGGGGTGTGTGTGAAGGCACACGGTCTCTGCTTCATTTTTAAATACTAAAAGACACCACATAAACACACCCACAAACACACACACACACACACAGACACACCACACGACACACACCACACACACAAACACACACCACACAGAAACACACCACACGGACACAAACACACACCACACAGACACACACACCACACGGACACACAAACACACCCACACAAACACACACACAGTCACACTTCAGACCACAAACCTTATCAAGACAACCTTTCAGAGGCTATGAACAGGACATGAGGATGTCAGCACAGGACGGAAACATTCTCATCAGCTCAATCACGAATACAGGATGTGTTGTCAAATGAACCATGTCAAAATGATTGCTATTTATATAGTTTATTATATATACAAAAAAATCATAACCCCAGTTTGAGTCCAACTAAGACAATGATGCTTAAAGCACCGTCTGGATTAGCATTATTAAGGATCTTACCTTGTCTGCCATCGAAACTGTAAGGGCTGTTGCAAAAGCCATCTGCAATTTGTTACGATGCAGATTTTCTGACCAAGAAACACAGTTAACCTGAGTTCCAATACAACAGAAGGGATAGATGTTTGTACACGTTATCAGGACTATTCACCGGGTGGAAAAATACATTATACTTTGTACATGAATGGATGACATTAGTAATTACAAAATTGACATCTAATTTGTATTCAGGAACTGAATACATTTGGCAGTTGCCAATAAGAGTTCAAGTCTTCAACTCAAAATTGAGTACTTCCCCAGACCAACAGACATTTAGATGACCTCATTATTATTCCACCAATTAAACAAGTTTGTTCTATTCCATCCTTCGAGTTCATGTGCAAATGACCAGTACCATTAGTATATGCCTAGCCCCTCCTTGTGAAAGGAACTTTGAAGCTATCGATCAACTGTGTATATGTAACTAATTAAATAGTAAATACAGGCCCATGCAACCTTAAAAAGGCCAAATTAAGAATTGAGATGGTAGTCTAACAGTTTCTTAGGCCATTGTTCCAGAAGCCTGTCTGTCTGGTTACTTACTTGTTGGGCAGCTACACACAAAAAATGTGTGTCAAAAAAATGTGCCACAATGAATTTAAAATTAGAGCAAATAAACTAGTGAACATTTATTTGACATTATATCAATTGAGCAATTGATACAACTGCAGATCTCTATCACAAACAGTGTGAGTATATTATGGAGAAGACAGGAAGATGCGTGCAACAAGTTGTTTTGTGTAATAAAAGGGTGACATCTAGCGAACGTCTACAAACAAGATATAAAATTGTCTGTTCCTGGAATTTAAAAAAAGAAACATGAATCCTTAAAGAAAAACATCAGCCATTCAATAGACTTCCCATTCATGTGTTATCATTCTTATGTTTTGTCTCTCTTCGTCTCTAACCTGCTTCAAATCAATTCACATTTATCAGCATCATAACAAGTGATTGTTCTATAAAAGAGCTGTTATCCACCGGAGATCCTGAAGCAGCTATCAGAGGGTGGTGGTCGATAGGGAGCGAGGTTGATCCTGAGATGGACCAGCTGTGCATTTAGCCGTTTCCAAGCTGTTGGCTGAGTTTATGCTTTTAGAGGTACGGTTTGTTTTGTGAGTGTGGTTAAATAGTAAATAGATATCTCTGTGTGTAACATTAGTTGTGTCTGTGGAGTCAGCTGTTTCTAGGTTGTTTGCAGTGCCGATGTCGTTGGCTGTGCAGTTGGTTACAGGTGTGTTGATGGGTGACGGTTGGTGAAGCGTGGACCTCGCGACCCTCGTTTAAAACCGCACTGTTCTGACTTGCCAAGTAACGACGCATTATGGAGTTGTCACTGTGCTCACTCCGTCTACACTTATCGCCTCCAGTGCACCCCTGTCTCTTTCTCCTTCCCCTGGCCACAGCCCTGCTTTGTCTGTGCTGGGGGAGCTGTGCCGCGCTGGCATTGTAGTGCCACCAAGGCCAGGTCTAAGTGTGAGGAGGAGCTGTCGATGAGCCTCCTCCCTAAGGACAGAGAGCGAAGAGGTAGAGCCAAACGCAGACGCTTCCAGAAGCGTGAGTTGGGTGGTTCAGACTGGCGCCCTCTCCAGGTGACGGTGGTAGTGCGTCGCATGTCCAAAGCTTTGGTGCAGTAGGCTGGGACAGGCTTGTAGAGGATGGTGATGATGTGAGCCAGGGAGGTGTTCTGTAGGTAGAGACCCAGGCGATACTCCAGCAGACTCACACTTTTCTCTGTCAGGTAGTCTGGGCTCAAGACCAGCAGCAACCTGCGGCTCACCTGTAAACACCTGAGGATGGCTTCCGTCATGTCTACAAGAGAGAGATTCATCTTAGCAACCCCGAACCACCTTAATGTTATCATTCAGACTAATACACATTAATGGAAATTTACATCCCACAAATTTGAAACACACAAATGCACACTGTACCACTACTTTTCGAACTACCAGACTAGTGGGAACCCCAATGTGATCTGTAGCAACTTTTTTTCTAATATGAACTGAACTGTTGGCCTACTAGGTGAACTTACTACTGATGGGTGTATTGTAGACTCACGGTGTTCCATACACAATCGTCCTGCAATAGTAACAAATGTATAGGTATCGGACAATATATTATTATATTTGTATATATTTGTTGCTATCGACTATTGGCTGACGTTCACCGATGGTAACACACCAATGGCAGTGAGGGAGGTGCGCACATGTGGTTTGACGTGTTTGAATGATTGAATTCTTATGTGTCTTTATCAATAAGATATATTAAACCCAATTTTAATTAAATAGTGTTTAATTTAACCAAAAATGCTTTGAGAAATAATGAAATGAAAATAAAAAATAAATATAATAATAATAATAATATTGCTCTGACTGCTGTACAAATACAAAAAAATATATATATATATAAAAGACAATATTATTGTAAAATCTTGGGTTACTTAAGACTGCTGTACACTAATGCATATCATAAAGACATGCAGCGTATGAATGTTGAATGAATGTCCAGGTCGCAGTTGTAAATGAGAACTTGTTCTCAACTAGCCTACCTGGCTAAATAAAGGTAAAATAAAAAAAAATAAAAAAAATCATCGCTACAAAATATTTTTCTAATATGTAAATGTTACACAAATGTCAAAATATGTACAAACTATATGAAAAAGTACAAATAAGAAATAAGTGAATGAGCAATTTAGGCGGATTTGTCACTGGATCTTAGCTGCTTTGATCTGCTTTTAGTTTTACAGAAACCTTTCACAGCAACTCTCATTTAGGCAGCTTGAGATGCAGTATTTCAATAAAACTATGTCATCCTGTTTCCTTACATTTGAAATGTGTGGCATAAAAATGCTTTGCAGTTTAAGTTGAATGCAAAATAACATTGTAAAAAATGACAAAACAAGTGAAATAATACAACAATCAAATAAAAAATAAACAACTAAAAACAAATGGCAAAAATTCATGACAAAAACCACGTGAATATAAAAGTGAAATGAATTCTTTAACATTACACACAACTGGTTTGTGAAGATCGTCTCGTGTTAGTTTCACAACGTGTACTCTACGTCATTGTGTTCTCTCTGTGCGTGTCGCCGCATGTCTTTAAGCGGCACAACACTGCCTTCACGCGTCTGGATGCTTTCAATCCTCCTGACCGGAAGCTCTAAACGAAGACGCTTCCAGAACCTGGAAGACAGACTGATAGACTTGTCCCCCTGCCAGCGAACGAGCACCAGGGCCAACCGTGCCCGCCTCAGCTCTCGAACGCAGGAGTCCCTCTTTAGAGGCTTGTACTGCAGCAGGATGACCCTCAGCTGGCCCCCCCCAGGCCATACTGTCCAGCCCAGCCTTAAGCTCCAGCAGGGCCTGCGTCCCCTGGAGTCCCATAGCCTGGACTCAGAACCACCAGGAGACGCCGACTACGGCCCACAAAACTCAGCGTCTCATCTGTTATGGCTGGAAGGAAACACATCTCACTCAAGTCACTCAATCCCAGATGTCACTTTGGTGTCTAATGACTACCAACAAACATCCCTTGATGTCACCTTAGTAAATCTATCTATACCAATAAACACCGCCAGCTATGATTCCATACTCTTTTTTTCTTCTCAATCTCTTATACCCTATTTTTGTTTGATACTTACTCCCACCAGGAAGGCTGTCCCTGTCGAAGATGCAGACAGAGTATCCCAGCTCGTTCTCCAAGACCCGGCGTAAGGTCATGAGGACAAAATGTTCCTCCTCGCTGTTTCTGGCGTATGAGATGTAGATGTCGTATTCCTTATCGTCTAAAGAAGGAAGAAGGAAGAAACACAGAAGAAGAAGGAAGAAACACAGAAGAAGAAGGAAGAAACACAGAAGAAGAAGGAGGAAGAAACACAGAAGAAGAAGGAAGAAACACAGATCTGGATGGTTAGTCCAGAACACGGTGTCCAACAGAGTTTGACGACTGTAGCACAACTGCTGTATGTGAATGCGAGTGATTCTAGATGTCGCCACCTGTGAAACGTTCGTCCGTGCCGAACCAGGAGCGGTAGAGAAGCAGCAGCTCCAGCCAGAACACTTGATACACCACGAACAGACCCAGCATGACTAACAGGGTCACGCCCAGACCACAGCCCAGCTCCACGTACGGCAGGTACACTGGACGGTGACAACAAGCACAACATCAAATACAAACACTAGAACAGGTCTTACACATTTTCTGGGAGTTTTTCCTTGTCTTCCTTGAGGGTTTGGGGCTTATGTGAAGCCCTCTGTGACATTGCTTGTAAAAAGGGCTATACGAATACATTTGATTTGATACATGTGGGCATAGTTTCCCAGACATGGATTAAGGCTGCGTCCCAATACTACCACTTCACCCTAGTATTTCACACTTCCCCTTCGTTTGAACAATGAAGTGGTAGGGTGAAGGGAAGACAATTGGGACAGGGCCTAAGCCTTGTCCTGCAGTAAGAGATATATTCAATGAAGATCTCCATTGAAAACGTTTATAGTTTAGGGCTAGCCGTGATGTATAACAGGGTTGAAATGTACGTTATAATTAGTTATAATCATTGAACTTGATTGGGCCGCACAGGATCTTAACCGAAATACCTTTGGAAGACATTCTAAGGGTATCTGTGAACCGTAGGAAACAGTTCAATTAAATTAATTAATTAATTTTAGAGAGGCAAGTATTGCCTTTAGTTTTTTTCCATATATTTGCTCATATTGGGTTGTTAAGTGAGTTTCTTACCCTCCTCCTCTAACACTGCTCTACTGGTAGAGGATCCTCTCTGATTGCGAGCCGAGCAGTTGTATTCTCTGGTCAGGTCCTCATAGTTGAAATCTCTGATATGTAGTACATCCTCCATATCCACATCGCCGAAAAAATAAGACACCTGCCTATCAGGTTAGAGAAGGACAAGTGAGAGGAGGAAATGAGAGGAGAGGAGAGTAAAAAAAAAGAAAGGTACACCTACTCTGATTTGGAGGTGATGCGTAGGTCCAGGTTATCCACAGCCTTCCCATCGATGGTCCACCATATTTCCTTGGACCCCTCTAAGTAGGGGAACTTCACTTTGCACTTGAGATATACATCCGAGCCTGTAAGTCAACATGTCCAGCCATCTTAGCATTAACATGAACACACATTTCAACACGACTGATTGCGCTTCCTCTGTCACTCATCAATAGGGTGGATGGGAAGTCGATTAGAGATGCGTTTCTCTTGTCTACTGTACCCAGTTTAACTGGAAAGACCTGCTTCTTGTCAGGGTTGAGGATCATGGGCTCTTTGGGTAAACCAGTTGGAGCTGACAGAAGAAAAAAAAACACAAGAGCAATAATCATTGACATGTTAGAAAGCTAAAAGATCTCAGAGTGCAATGATCATAGAAACAGAGAGCTTTGACCCTTACACACTGCTGTGACGTTGATCATCCTGGTGAAGTTCATGACTTTTCCTTTGCTCTCATAGGTCACGACACAGTAGTATGATCCCTCGTACATCTCTAGCATGTTGTGCACCACCAGTTCGTTACCCTGGACCTCACGATCCCCCCCTACCCTATAAAAAGGATACATCTTACACTCCTGAGAGGGGTGTAGAGGTACCTGTACAGATTAGCAATGGAAGAGATGTAGGCTGTAACAGGAGGTTGTTGTAACAGATGAATTGTAAATGTATTTATATATCTAATTTTTTTTTAAAGTCAAGCTTAGATCTGAGATCATGTGAACCCACGTGGTACCAGAGGACTGTAGGAGTACCAGAGGAGTGTTTGGTGCTGGGCTCGTCTGGGCAGCGGAGGGTCTTCCCCTCCTGGATCGGGATGACCATTGGCTGAGGGGACACGGCAGAGGTCACCTGACACTCAGGGTTCTGAGAACGCGGTTTCACCTCAAGACGCACAGCAATTTTAGCACAAGATGTCTTGTTTCTGAATGAGAAAGATGCATTTCAGACAAGACAGACAGACAGACAGACAGACAGACAGACAGACAGACAGACAGACAGACAGACAGACAGACAGACAGACAGGCAGAAGTCATATTTGTCTTTCTAGAAGCTAATGGGTGCCTGTAGCGGCACCTATGGGTAAGCTAATGGGTACTGCCAGGTAGCCTCCAACAGCATATGAAGGACAGTACACATCACAATGAAGTCTGGGACAGCCTAGCTGGGCATTCAGACACACTGCAGTGACCTACCCGACAATGTCAACATAACAAAACGTACAGTACAGTGTACTACCGTAGCATGCAGAGGTACTGGCCAGTGTCCTGAGACATGACGGGCTCCAGCCACAGCCTGTCTCCCTCCTTGCTCAGCCTGTGGTCAGGCTGGTGGAAGTCTAACGGCTGCTCCAGGTCCTCCTCTGCAGCCTGGTGATACCAGACCAGGTTAAGGCCTGCAGCCACGGCAGAACTATAGTTATAGATGGTGGGAGGAGAAAAGAGAGGGCAGTCCAGCCAACCAGCCTCTCCTTCCAGGACTCGTACTGCTCCTTCTCTCGACTCTCCCCAGTCATGGCATGGAGGAACAGGAGAGGTCGCTGGAAAGGTAGAAACACCGGTGTTAGGACATTTATACCCTTTTTTTGGGGGGGCCCTATGACTATGAAAGGAGAGGTGCGCATGTTCCGAGGCTCGTGCACACTCGCATCCAGCTGGACACGGCATCACTTTATGAAAATGAGTGCTATCAGTACTGTATACATAGTATTCCTTTGACATTATCAAGTTGAACCATTACATGTATAAGTACTGTTGTACTGCCCCCTACTGGTTGGCCATGATATGGACGCACACAATAAATAGCCTGTCCCATAGGCCCTCACCTGATTGGGTGACAGCTGGGGAGACCCCGCCTACAGCCAGAATAGTGGTAGAGACAGACAGGAGAGCTATGATGAAGAATCCCCTAAGGAGGAAGTGACATATTATTAAACATCTGCCCCAATTCCTACACAATTGCATTGATGTTGCACAGTGTTACAGTTTTTTACAGCCGCTAACAAGCGCTTACCTATACTTCAGATACTTTTTCTAAACTCTTAACGCAGACTGACACCTACAAAACACGATTGGCCAAATGGATAATTTTCTTCTCAAAAACACATTTTGTTAAATATATACTAACTCTCCATTTCTCTGCACACACTGACTTTACCAAAACACTGGAAATATGACTCAAAATGAAATTATTCTGTCATATAATAACACTTGTTTTCACTTCACAAGGTACATGCAGTCAATCAAAGTACACCAGGTTTCAAAATACTGGCTATTGTTGACATTATAAAAACTGCAGAGACTTATGTTTCAGGTATTTGCATGCAAAACATGCAATCCACCTTTTACACTAAATGTCATGGTTGGGAACTGTATGTCCACATGTATAATAATGTTCAAATTCAAACACATTTCAGTGTTTTTCCTTACTGTTTACTAAAGGAAATACAGTAGAAACACAATATACAGTAATAGAACAGAAAACGTTTTACAGTAATGCTTACAGTGAACAAAATATCCATGAAACACATTCCGTAAAAAAAAACAGAAACTCACGAATTTCATCACTGACTACTGTTTTTGCAGCCCTTGGAATGCCACCACCACACATTCTTACACCTCTACTTTGCCCTCTCCTTAGGCCTGCTCTTCTCCCCATCCCTGCTCCTCTCACTGCTCCTCTCACTGCACCTGCACCTCCTTCTGCATCTCTCACTGATTCTGCACCTCTCCCTCCATCTCTCACTGGGCCTGCTCTTCTCCCTGGGCCCCTTGCTCTTCCTCTTCCTGGTCCAGACATTACAGTGTTTGAATTTTTCCAAAAACATTACTCCTCAAAATCCTTCTTTTATAGTAATTGAAGGAAATAACCCCTGCCACTGAGTCTAAGCCAGACTGGAATCAGCTGTGGTTGGCCCACTTTACCCAACATAAACCAGCTCTCTTTTTATTTTATTTTTTCAGCTGAGATATGTTGTTTTTGAACTAATATCATTGCAGAAGCAGATGTTTTTATACTGCATCTAAGGTTTGGATAATTGTTTTTGCTATTGTGGGATGTTGTGTGTTAACATTCGTAAATACTACACACAACATCTATCATTTTGTTGGGAGGTTTAGCTTGTCTCTTAAGAAAATGTAAGCATTGTGGAAATGTGTTCACTGACTGCATATTGTGTGAAAAAGACATGAAATATGTGAATTGTATGGCCAAAAAAGACTGATGCTGTGCTAATTGTAGTTAGAGTTTGGAAAATGTGACTACTGTTTGGACAAATGCTTGTCAGCGACTGAAAAAAACTGTAATGAAAAGAGGATTACCTTCTTCTTTTTTTAACCAGGAGGTTAATATATAATTTTTTTTTAATTGGAGAGTGTCCTGGCCAAGATTGGTAGCACCATATCATTAAATATTTCAACACAACATTAAAAAACTGCTTGATATCCAGTAAAATAATAAAATCCCCAGAGACTATAACAAATCTTAAATTCTATAACAACCACTTTTAGAGGTCCAGGAAAGAGCATCAAAAAAGGCTAATTATATTTATTTTAAAACACCTATCTGGAACACCTACTTATCTGGAACACCTATCCAAATGTATCTCTGCAATGTGTTTAAATGTTTTATGTGTTGGTGTAACAACAGTCTGAAATATTTACAAAACGGCCGGATAGAAAAATGTCGGTTCGAAAGCCACTTCACAGAATTGGTTATCAGAAATACACTAAATATATTTTTTGGGCAACTGGGCAAGCACCTTTGTTATTTACTTGGGTTATAATTATCGTTATTTATTTATTTTTACAGAATTACACCATACAGCTCAGCTCATCTCTTCTGTCTCACGTGCACACGTTCGGCAGTTACAGTTTTTAGTGTAAAACATCTGTAGGCTGATGGCAGAAAATCAGCAAAATTACACTTAATAAAGCTAGCTAGCATCCAAAAAGCTTAGCCTACTTATTTCTGTGAAAATTCATCCGAAACCCAGTTACACATTAATATACTTGCTAGCGATTGTATGGTTGAAACATGTGTAGGTTCATGTAGGTTACTGGCTAGCCTATCTATGTTCAGATTAAGCTTTATGGAAGATGCTCAACCATCAAGCGATGGTGTCACTACAGCATAAACCTTGATCGCAATCAAAACATGAATGACCACATCCGTTTTACAACATAAAGGTGACAGATGCGAGAGTAGGCTGTATACATCAGGATATGGTTATAAACTCTAAAGCATGAAGACGGTGACATGTATTAGGTTACAGGAGGTTACAATTAGGCAATATGTAACCACAAGATGCATTTCCTTTGCGAGGTAACTAGATAGATAGATAGATAGATAGATAGATAGATAGATAGATAGATAGATAGATAGATAGATAGATAGATAGATAGATAGATAGATAGATAGATAGATAGATAGTATAGATAGATAGATACTTTATTTATCCCGTGAGGGAAATTCAGTTATCTTTCACAGCTCTCCTATTTCAAATATTATAATAATAATAATACAAATTTGTATAACTAGGTAGGCTACTTACATTATCGGGAGTCCAGCTCCAACAGTTACGGATGTTTCCTGTAAGTAATGCGACAAAAGTGTCACGCTGGGCAGGGCAGATAGCGCAGGGTGACGAGGTGCTCAACTGAGTCAGTCAAACTTAGCCTACTCTTACGGGAATACGCCAGAAGGCTACTGATCGAGCGCCCAATGCTTGAAACTCGAAGTGGATCTATACTACATCTAAACTGGATAAGACACAACTGCCAATAGAGTGAATGTCTGTCTTAGAACCGACGTCAACAGATACTGCATTTTGCTTTTAGCTTTAACGGATGTAAACTGCGTAGTAGGAAGTCAAGTGTGTGCAATCACAAACATAAACATGGCCCCTCCTTTGGAATGTCCGACTTTCGGGTTTTTTCCATTCTGTAACGTTTTGTAAGCGAATTTACGAACACTCCAATAGGGAGGGCAAACGTTCTGCTTTGGATGTTATAACAACCGAGTTCCAAGTCCAAAACCAAGAGCTGTTATCATCATTCATCAATAAAACAAACCCACTATTTTATATAGGTATATATATCTGAAGCAAGATTACATCTTTCTGTAGTGTTTAATAGCTCATTAAAACAGAATCAAGAGTCACTTTCTACTTGCCTCGGGGGGAATGTCCCTATACTTACTGTAAGTCGCTCTGGATAAGAGCGTCTGCTAAATGACGAAATGTAAATCAAGCATGGTCACTAAATTTACTAACAGCTTCAAGGCACGTGCTTCATCACACATACAAACTAACAACTCCCGACACTTGACTTCAGCCTTTTCCTGTCATGTCTTATCTAACTCCTCCATCTAGTGGTTTAATGTAGAATAGACCAATTATTAACAACTACAACTCAACGTGTCTTTTTTTCATAAACCAATCACCTGCATGAGCAACCACCACACACAGAGGAACAAGCATATCTGTGTGTATAAGCCTTGGATGAATGTTGAAAACAAACAGTACTTGTCAGTGAACTCAGACTTTTGTAGTACACACTCTGTGTGTGTGTGTGTGTGTTTGTGTGTTTGTGTGTGTGTGTGTGTGTGTGTGTGTGTGTGTGTGTGTGTGTGTGTGTGTGTGTGTGTGTGTGTGTGTGTGTAGGTGTGTGTGTGTTTGTAGGTGTGTGTGTGTGTGTGTGTGTGTGTGTGTGTGTGTCAATGGCCCTTGCAGAGAAGCTGAATTTCATTACTGACTTGTTTCCTATACCCCATGAACTGGAAACAAAGTTTGTGTTTTGGAGTTACCAACGGGTAAAAACAGTTGAATGGATTTCAGACTTCATTGGCATTCTTGAAAATTCACATTTTACCAAAAAGTAAAGTCCACCAAAAGTGCCTTTTTACCCTAAACATCCAAACTAAGAGCTTCAAATTGTATGACCTTCTTATAATTGAATCAACTGTCATTTGCGATGTCATTAATTTAAATAGAACAGTTTGCTGATTTTATTACACTAAGGATTCAGAGCCTTAAGGTCATCAGCAGTTGTCATAGCAACAAATGATGCGGAGTGTACGAAGGCGTCCCGAAGGTTGCCCTCGCGCTTTCCCATCCTTTGCTCTCAGATATTTCCTAGCAGGAGACGAGTGGTAGTGGACGAGCACAGTAGAGAAGGAGATAATGAAACATGTTGGGACATACCCTCTCTTTAACAGTTCCCCTTAACCACGCGTAGGCAGTCTTGACGTCACTTTGTCTGATAGGCGCTCGAGCTGCAGCAGCACCGAGAAGAGAGACGAGTACAGAAAACGCGCAGACACAGGTAATGCACGAGCTTGCACAAATAATAGACACGCCGCACAATTTCGGAAACCTTCCAAATAGTGGCACGCCACTATCTTTCCCTCCAACACCAACATCTGATATAGCTTGTCATTCAAGAGCAGTGAATACATTTTAAGTAGCTGAATTCACTGTTAACGTTTGTTGTCACATCTCGACAGGAAGGCAACTGGATTCCGCTTGGAAATCGAGCAGCATCACAACCAGTCCCAGACGTGTCTCATAACGTTTGTCTTAAATTTCACTCCCCCTACCAACCTCTACATACCGGGAGATGGAGAGCAAAGATAAAACAATCGGTAAGGTACTTTACATTTACAGACTGCGTGTGGCTGTGAAATGACTTGAGTTTAGGGGATCGTCTAGTAGTGCGATGCAGTGCGTGGCGCGCCTCTGTGACTAGACTGCGGTACTTGCAGCTCGTCCACAGGATGGGCACCCCCTTGCTTACATAGGCCTTATTGCTGCGGTGTAGTAGCAAGGTGTGGTTTTTAAGCGTGTCTATGTTTTGCTGCTGCTACGAATGATCAGCATCTATTCTACTCACTGCTCGCCGCTTTTCAGCGAACACATTCTTCCTGATGCAGAAAATGTCTATAGACGAGTCATGAGGCTTTTGAATATAAATCGTTGTTTCTCCAAATTCTCTGCCTCTCGGCGATGTTCTCACTTATTTTAGCATCAATCATGTATCTGATATTATATTTAACTTACTCTTCGCTTTCTCACCAATTGTTTTCTATCATTATTAGTGAAAGCTTTGTGTATGAAAGCCTTCTAGAGTCACTGAAAAAACAAGAATGTTATATAATTCATGAACTTAGATTCATGTATATTTTAAACACATAAGAATATTATAACAGGCCTTCTTAAACCCACTCTTCAGACTATACACTATCCACCCCATGCCATTGAGATGGAGGCTTTGTGGTGGCGTAGTAGGCGAAAGCTTTATGTACAGGGATGGTCTGTTTTTGTTGAAATTTAGATGGATTATACTTTTTCTTAGTGTTTTATTTAACTTTTGACTCATTTTGGTCACACAGTATCTAGATATTTTACCATGTTTGCTAATTGGGGCTATGAGCACATTTAGCACCACATTTAGCACAGACTAGCCTACGTGGAGGTTCTGAAATACGCTCTTAACTCCTTCCTTCCCTCATTTACTACCACTCATCGCCTATACCCGGAAACATCAAACACAGACAAGGCCCGCAAAAGAGTATAGAACGAAAGTAACCAAGGAGATGGTTAGCCTACTTATATGCCATTTAGAATACATTTTAGCTTTTATTTACCGTTGTAAACAACACAAAACTATTGCATCAGTAATTTGACATATATATTTAATAGTTGCACATCTGAACAGGCCAAATGTAGTAATTTAATTCCTTATTAAAACAAACCTCAAGCCCTGTGGCTGTCTATGTAAAGATGGACTGCTTTATTGGTTGGTTAAGATATTTCTGAATAAGAACATCATTTGAATGACATGACTGCTGTCCATTAATGAACTTTAATGCAAAACAATAACTACCTGAATCTGGGGGTTTATCTATCTCAAGTTAAATACTATATTGATAAAGTTACTACTGGTTCATGGGATAGTTAATGTATATCATAAGCCGAAACAACAGGGTATACGATTGCAAGGGAGACTTGCATACAAGAATCAAACACATGTTCAATAAAACATTTAAATAGAAAATACAAGATGAGAGATAAATTATTGTAAAATGACATTGGTTTCATGTGAGGATTTTGTTGTTGTTGAAAACAACAAAACAGAAATATTCAACCTGAACATATTTAAATTATTATTATTAGTAGTATTATTATTCAGTAAACAGTTAAACAGTGTGACAGGCAATCTCTACCAATCTCTAAACTATTAAAACCGAAATTTGAGATTTAGTTTGAGACCACTAGACCAAATCTACATTTAGATACCAAAAAATAAAAAAAAAGAATAATTCCATTATTATATATCAGTGGCCCCATGATAACAAAAATATATATTTGAAGAGTTAACTAACCAGCACTTTCTACTTCTAAATATAAATATTTTCCTAGCATTGACTGTCATTTACACCCTAAAAATAGACCCTATCACTTACCATTGCAAATCCCAGCTAACGGATCAAATATGCACATCATTTGTATAATGTTTTCCTGGGGGCCAAGCAGAGAAGCTGCAAGGCCAACTATTTTGTTTCTACTTTTTCTTCTTCTTGTGGATCTTCTTCAGTAACAGTTTGATCTTCTTCTTCTCCCGCTGGAGTCTATGACAGCTGCTAGAATCGTATGGTAAAAAGTTGTAACAGTTTGTATACTCCTTGGGTTCAGTCCCCTGATTCTTTTCACCAAGTTTAATGCTTGTGCCTTGAGCACTCTAGTGCCACCAATGGGTCAAAGTTGGAAGTGCGTTTACGCACGTGACGTTGTATTCGTTGTATTTTCACAAATGAGGTACCATTGGATTCCCTGGATCAAGCCAAATTTAATATGGATTATATGACGCCAATTTCTGCCATTATTTTGCCATATTGCATCGCAATATTCACATGACACCGAATTTGGCACTGATTATCTTCAAGCCATGCCTCACAAAATTTAGCAGATGGATTTTAGATTTTCAAAACCGTTTATTGGTTACATCCAAACAAAATCTGCGGCAAAGCCCCCAAACAGGAAGTGAGATCATATCTCAGCAACTCTTTGATGCATGTACTCAGAACCCTAGTTCTGACGATGTATACACATTTTGTTGTGTGTTGTTTGACCCACTGGCTGCTTGGCTCCCTAATTGCTGCTTGCAGCTATATTTATGTTTGTTGCACTCTGGGTGGGGGAAGTACAGCTGTCATATTGGCAACAGTGAAAGGTTTCTGCTGGTGTCTCATTACAGAGTTAGGTTAACTTTTAACCGCCTGTGTGGACAGAATAAAGGGAGACCCCATAAGGAGCCTCGGCAGAATCTTTCGGGCTGAGTTATTGTCTAAGTTTAAAAAGGTGCGAGCAGAAACAAAGATCAGGGTTGTTAAAGGGCAGCTAAGACATATTCAGATTCAGGGGTTGTTGCTAGGATACAGTCGTTACGAGAGTCGTAAGTCAGATATGACTCGTTACTGTAGTATGTTGCGTCGCTGGCTCTCTCATGACAGCCAGGGCGAGGAGGCCGACAAGGAGGAAGGGACAGCTGAGCAGGACAGCGCGGAGCAGGGTGAGTACCCTCACTCTTACCCCTCTCTCTGGGGTTGTCAAAACTATACCAGAGATTTGTAGTGAAAAATATTCTACGTCTTCAACCAATTTCTCATTCAAAGTTGTTTGAAACAGCACTGGAACACAGCAAAGTTTGAAGCAAAGTTGTTCAGAGTGACAGAGGTTGTCATGGTGACAGAGATTCCTAATAGAACGTGAGCAAGATCCGGGATCAGACTGAAATTATTCTCTGGACATTTCTATACATTTCTTATAAATTTCTTATATATTTCTTATATATTTTCCCTATAATTTTATGAGGTTTTTCCATTGGTACAATACTTGTTGGTAAAAGAATACATCATGTATTCTTACTTAGCAGGTGCCTTGTATTCAGATTGTAGGTGCTTTTTTTCATGGAAAACTCCCATTTTTAGGCCTTCTCTGGCCTAGACGACCAGCTGCACTGGGCTTAGGGCCATAAATTAACCACATGAGATAGCTGTGTTTGCTTGTTTTCTATTACAGAAGCATATATTCAGTCTTCTCTCTCACTCAGCCCCTAATCCAGATCATTACATTTTGGGCTTAATATCTTCTACGTTTTAGTGGCAATAATAATCAGTCAGCAGCTTTGCATCTGGTTTTCAGTAATATAGTATATGCTAAAAAGGTGATTAAGAGTGTCATTTTAAATAATAGAAATCCATAATCATTACCCATCTTCAACAACAGTGTGATGTTTCTTCAGTACCCGGGAATCGAACCGGCAACCTTAATTTTCAGTTACACCGCAATCAGTATGCAACTAAGTAATCAGAGCGCGATCAGTGTACTTGGTTTAGATGATCAGTAAAGTAAGTACACAACAGGAACCAATCACAAATCGAGGTTCCACGGGGATCCGGACAGGGAGGGGGTGGAGCTGCACTGGGTCAAACTGACTCGGACCTGAGGGCATTAACCGGGTGGACAGGCTTAATACATGTTGATAGCTCGTAGTAAGTAGACATGTTGATAGCTATATTAGTCAAGCAATCACATTAACATGGATCGTAGACTAATCATGTGTTTTATAGCCTCTTCTGAACTGCATTAGAGCCAAGTTGAATTTACACAGGTTGTTTACCAGAGTCAATATGTGTGATGTGACGTGGTGAGCTGACCTCTTAACCTCTGACCTCCTAACCTCTGACCTTTGACCCTTGTAGCAGAGCAGCTGAAGGGGATCGTGACTCGACTGTTCAGCGAGCAGGGCTTCTACCTGCAGATGAGGCCGAACGGCACCGTCAACGGGAACAAAGACGAGAACAGCGACTACAGTGGGTTTAGTCATCAACACAACACTGTGTTTAGTCATCAGCACAACACACACACTGTGGGTTTAGTCATCAATACACTGTGGGTTTAGTCATCAACACAACACTGTGTTTAGTCATCAGCACAACACTCACTGTGGGTTTAGTCATCAGCACAACACACACTGTGGGTTTAGTCATCAACACACACTGTGGGTTTAGTCATCAACACAACACACTGTGGGTTTAGTCATCAACACAACACACTGTGGGTTTAGTCATCAACACAACACACACTGTGGGTTTAGTCATCAGCACAACACACACTGTGGGTTTAGTCATCAACACAACACTGTGTTTAGTCATCAGCACAACACACACTGTGGGTTTAGTCATCAACACAACACTGTGTGTTTAGTCATCAGCACAACACACACTGTGGGTTTAGTCATCAATACACTGTGGGTTTAGTCATCAACACAACACACTGTGGGTTTAGTCATCAACACAACACACACTGTGGGTTTAGTCATCAACACACTGTGGGTTTAGTCATCAACACAACACACACTGTGGGTTTAGTCATCAACACAACACACACTGTGGGTTTAGTCATCAACACACTGTGGGTTTAGTCATCAACACAACACACACTGTGGGTTTAGTCATCAACACAACACACACTGTGGGTTTAGTCATCAACACAACACACACTGTGGGTTTAGTCATCAACACAACACACTGTGGGTTTAGTCATCAGCACAACACACACTGTGGGTTTAGTCATCAACACAACACACACTGTGGGTTTAGTCATCAACACAACACACTGTGGGTTTAGTCATCACCACAACACAACACACACTGTGGGTTTAGTCATCAACACAACACACTGTGGGTTTAGTCATCAGCACAACACACACTGTGGGTTTAGTCATCAACACAACACACACTGTGGGTTTAGTCATCAACACAACACACACTGTGGGTTTAGTCATCACCACAACACACACTGTGTGTTTAGTCATCAACACAACACACACTGTGGGTTTAGTCATCAACACAACACACAGTGTGTTTAGTCATCAGCACAACACACACTGGGTTTAGTCATCAACACAACACACACAGTGGGTTTAGTCATCAACACAACACACACTGTGGGTTTAGTCATCAACACAACACACACTTGTAAATGCTGTATTTGTGTTTCACTTTAGATAAAAGTGCCTGATAAACGAATACAACGTTGACTCTGTTCCCGATTGCTGTCGGTCAAATCACCCCCCTCAACCTGTCAACTCTCTGTAGTATCATTTGTTGTGGTTGTTTTTGTCCTCCTGTCTCTCCCCAGCCCTGTTTAACCTCATCCCAGTGGGGTTGAGGGTGGTGGCCATACAGGGGGTGAAGGCTGGACTCTACATGGCTATGAATGGAGAGGGCTTCCTTTATACCTCAGTAAGAGCATTTCTATTTACACATTGTGAGTATGTGTGTATTTACTGTGCGGAAAACATTCAGAAGCCTTCACATGTTACCTTATGTCCCTACACTATAGCCTTACTAAATATGATAAAATTGATGGAAAAATGTATTCGTACAAATCTATTAACAATTACCTACCTCAATAAAGCCTTTAGGAGTGTTTGTTAATAAGAAATAAACCCATTGAAGAGCCTTTGATAGTGACTATAGCCTTGAATCCACCTGGATGGGGCAGGGGGGGTTCTGATTCTCAGTTCACCTGAAATCTGCGGACGGATCGCGGTTCCAGAGCGCTAAGCAGGGTTTTCCAGAAGTCCCTCTCCCTAGCAACGCTTTCCAGCTCTTCCTCCAGACATCCCTCTCTCTAGCAATGCTTTCCAGCTCTTCCTCCAGACGTCCCTCTCCCTAGCAACGTTTTCCAGCTCTTCCTGGGGATCCCGAGGCGTTCCCCGGTCAGATGAAATATAATCCCTTCAGCGTGTTCTGGGTCGATGCCGGGGTCTCCAGTCCGACGTGGTCGTTAAACCTCCAGAGGCGGCTCTCCCAGGAGGGATCGTAGTCCGATACCGGAACCACCCGGAACTGCCTCCTTTCAGCGCGAAGTAGCGGCGGCTGTACGAGCCCCTCTTTTGACGTCCAAGCTCTTCGAGATTTTATTCATGTAAAGCATTTCTCCCCAAGATCCCTGATTGCAGCCAGAAAAAAAACTACTGGGCAGTCAAAACAGCATTCCGATGAGTTGCGGAAGCACCACTGACTAGATTAAATTCAAAACCCTTCTGCTAACTATCAAATGCATCCATGAAAAGGCACTCACCTACCTCAAAACATTCATCTCCCACCAACTCAGGTCAACCAGCGGTTTCCTCCTACACACCACCAGAATAAACTCAGTGTCAAAGGTTTTTGTACTGTTTTTGTACTGAGTAGGCCTACTGTTTTTAGGATGAACCTGTGACAACACTGAACTGTCTTTTTCAGCTTTTTAACTTGTCTAAGCACAAACATGTTCTTTGTCCATCCACAGGAAATGTTTACAGCAGAGTGTAAATTCAAGGAGTCTGTGTTTGAGAACTACTACGTCATCTATTCATCAACGCTGTTCCGGCAACACGAATCTGGCCGGGCCTGGTTCTTGGGCCTCAACAAGGATGGTGTTGTGATGAAGGGAAACCGGGTGAAAAAGACCAAACCATGCTCACACTTTGTACCCAGACCCATTAATGGTGAGGCCCAACTGATCTTGACCGGGTTTCCCAGATTCGTTAAGAAGCTTTTAACGCTAGGCTTTAAGCCCAATTTATACTTAGGTCGCCGACACTTTTGAAAAGGTCGCCGACAGAAATGACATCACGGTCGACACTTTTAACCGTCGCTTGGAAGTGTCGCCTACAAGGAGAAATTTCTACTGGCGCTGATGTCGTCACATAGTGTCGCGCAAGTGTGATTGGCTAGATAGACCTCACGCGTCGTCATTGTTTGAATTTTCAGCGAGCGCTCAACAGCTGTTTTCTAACAGCTGATTTCCAACAGCATAAACGCATATAAAAAACAGATGTTTTGATGGAGGAAAGATTGGCGGAGCAAGCGAGAAAATATCCTCACCTCTATAATGCCTCTCTGCCGTTTTATAAAACAATTCAGTTGACATCGTCCGCCTATGTCAGAACGTCCAGTGTCACGTGAACATTGAGCACAGGCGACGGTTTGCCGAAGTATAAATGCAGCAGCCTGAGCGACACTTTTTTGTTTTCGTCGGCGACCTTTTCAAAAGTGTCTGCGACATAAGTATAAATTGGCCTTAAGAGCTTCTTAAGAGCATTCTAAGAACGCTTTAGAACGCTCATAGAACGCTCTTAACGCTAAGAGCTTCTTAACGAATCTGGGAAACCCGGCCATTTACTGAAACGCTGTTTCACAGCCGTGACATCACAGATGTTGCTCAGTTTTAAACGCAAACTTTTCATCTGCTCTTTTTTCTTTCTCTTCTCTCTCCCTTGCATGTGACACGAAATATCCCAGTTTGCATGTACAAAGAACCATCGCTGCATGAAATTGAGGAGAAGCAACGCTCGCGCAGAGACTCAGGAAGTCCCACTATGAACGGCGGCAAAGAGGTGGGCCAGGACTGCACAGAGCAAGACGGCTCCTAGCCTGTGGAACACCCCTGAAGGTGAACAATTCTTACACCGTGTTCAATAACAAAACCAACCACAAGAATGAAACAAGAATCCTTGCCTGTGAAATATTTTAGTTAAAAAAATATGAAAATATTTTAAATCAGGACATGGATTTTATGCAAAAGCCTGCTGAGTGAATCCAGGAAGTTCATTCAATTTCAAGCCAAACTTTACTTTTTTTTTCATGTCAGAATTTCACCAGTTGTTTTATATATACAGTATATATATTATATGGCACTTTCACATGCTTTTTGTGTTGTTGAAATGAGAAGTAATAATACTAATGTTATTTATGAAGATTCTATCGTGGTTCGACAGTATCATTGTCGAGTTGGAGGGGAGGTTCTGTAAAAGCTGAGAAAAAAACAATGGGTGGGGCTTAACAGACTGTCCAATCGGAGTGGGCTAACGAGAGTTCCATGTAACTACACTTAATGCTGCCACCAAATCCCAAGATCCATGTAAGGTAACTTCAGAAATTAAGAGCAAATTGAATGTTATGAGGCTATCCTTGGGAGGGGGGGGGGTGTGGGTGACGGGGGTGATGGGGGGGTTGGGGTGAAGGGGGGGGCGATTGGGGGTGGGGGTGATGGGGTCACACAGTCCAAGCAGCTGAAAGACAATACGTCGACTTCCGTCCATGACATCTAGGTTGTCTCTAGTGTAGCCATTCTGTCCTGCCCTCTGAAAGTCACAACCTCTGGATTGGAGAACCTGGACGCCACATAGTGGAGATGGTGTACAGGCCTGAGGCCCTTTACTGAGACTGACACACAGGGCGTCAGAGTCTGGGTAGTCAAGGCAACGGGAGACACATGCACGATTCCTAAGGGTTCACAAAGTTTTACCTTGCTACGGTATAGATAAAACTTTGTGAGAAAAGCTGGGCTGTATGTCCCATTCTCACTGTAGAGTTTGTTATACTTTTGATAGCAGAATCATCACATTGAACTCAGCCTTGAGATATGAATGTGGAAAGTCAGTCTATGATGACTGACATTGAGGGGTTTGGGGGGGAACAGGAGTTCAATGTAACTATACTTAACGCTGCCACCAAATCTTAAGATTCATGTACAGTAACTTTAGAAATTAGCCTGGAGCTACATTCATTTCTATTTAAACCATGCAGTGCTGTTAGAATCACAGACTGCTTTCTCAATCATTTATGCAAACTATAATTGTTTGAGACTCAGCATTTCTGTGTGATAAATTGCACTGCTGGGAAAATGTATACACTGCCCTAACACATGTAGACTTGTCATCCACTGCTAGAATTATGCACTGCCATTTATTATATTGTCTCAAAGTGTCCATATTATATATCAAAGAGATTTAGTTCATTTCACTCACAACATATATGTTTGAGACGTTTCAGCTAAAGTAAAGTGGTCATTAAGGATGTGTTTAGTGCGGTGTGCGTTCCCGCCTAGGATTGGGTGATAGGTGATGTGTGATGGCTGATTTGACTTTTAATTGGTACCAATTAAACCAATCACAAGACACCATACTGCCTCAAGAGAAGTCTTCCATTGTGGAAATGACACCAGCACTTATCAAGAGGATGGGCAGCATTTTTGTGAGTTAATCTTCGTAATAATTGGTAAAAGCGAAAAGAGCGTAGCCTACGTGTCTGCTGGGAGTCTGGTTTAGGAGAGAGGCCCTATTTTACTGGATGGTAAATGTAAGGTTACTTATATAAATAGAATTTCGCAAACCTGGACTTTGTGTTCACAAAAAATGTTCACCTTTATTGGAACATTTCATATGAATCATCTTAGACCAACAGATCAATGAGCAGTAAATATGCAGGATGAAAATGATAAATAAGGATGATGGAATAAATGGAATACAAACACAGACTGACACGTCTCCGTGGGTTTATTTGCTCTGTAAAACGAACACGTGTCTCTTTGCTTCACTTTATTTTTGTATGAGGTAAAGTTGTCACAACACGTGGGGGGTCACAATGACTGAAGGGTCACAATGACCCGAAGATAACACAAGGGTTCAGAATATCTGAGCATTACTGCCATGGCGAAACATAAGTTGTTCAGAAAAAATCTTATCCATAGCTGTTGTAAACTTGCACACTGATCTTCATCCATTGTTGAAGAATAGAGACGCACTTCTCTGTATTGACATTTGCAAGTAAAGGGGTCAAGAGACTGGATGTTTCTGAAACAAAGGGGTTTATTGTCCTATTTACCAGATGATAGCCTGATAACAGGGCAGTTTACACCCTTCTCTCCTACCTCACTGGAAGATGAAGACTGGAACAGATATTTACATTTAGCAGACGACTTAACCAGAGCGCCTGCTAAATGACAGAGAAGGCAAGTAGGGTGAAGTGTCCACACACTGTCATTCCTTAACCGCTCAGCCACATGACTCCCAGATGTGTTCAATATAGTGCTGGGAGGTAAGCCTGTATCCCAGAGGTAATTTTTAGTCCATTTGTTTCAACATCATGCAATCCTCACCGGCCGGGTGTGGATGGAGTATGGCAGGTTTGTCGCATGAATTATGTTTCTTTATATGTGTTGTCCATTTTGTCAATTAAAAGTCTAAACATTTTAGTTGCGTATACCTATAGTCTCGTATTTAGCTGATTTCTGTGAAACTTAAGTAATTATACAGAACATGACATCGAGACCTGTTATCATTCTTACATTTACATTCACAAGCCGTACTCACCTTGTGAAGGGTATGACTTTACCTTAGTTCATCCAGCTTCATAGACAGAACCAGTCGCCACATTTTAGACTATTTTTAGGGGTGCTCAAGCACACCTAAATTTAATCTCAGCACCCCTAAAAATAATAATAATAAAATATTATTGACACATCATTATCGTTTCATTTGATGTTGGTAGTTCATGAAGAAAGGGAATTTTTGTTTTTTCATTCATTTAATATTTTGCATAATAATAAATACATGTAGGCTAAGCCTATTGATTGTTATCCAGTGTATCCATGTCACATTCTCATTGGAGGATGAGCCCCCCTAAAGGTCTGATCCTAGAATCACCCTGGGACAGAACCCAGGGTGATTGAGAGAGTAAAATTTTTGTGAGTTAATCTTCATAATAATTGGTGAATGCAAAAAGAGCGTATACGTGTGTGTTGGGCGTCTGGTTTAGGAGAGAGGCCCTCTTACTGAGCGTTGCAAGTTCCTTATATAAATAGTATTTCGCAAACCTGGACTTTGTGTTCACCAAAAAAAATCACCTTTATTGGAACATGTCGAATCATCGTAGACCAACAGATCAATGACCAGTAGGCTAAATATGCAGGATGAAAAAGATAAATGAAGATAATTGAATACGAACACAGACTGACACGTCTGGTTTAATTTTCCCTGTAAAACGAACACGTGTCCCCTTTTCTTCTTAACATTTTTAGTCCATTTGTTTCAACATCATGCAATCCTCACCGGGCGGGTGTGGATGGAGTATGGCAGGATATGGCAGGTTTGTCGCATGAATGATGTTTCTTTATATGTGTTGTCCATTTTGTCAATTAAAAGTCTAAATATGTATAGCCTATAGCCTCGTATTTTGCAGATTTCTGTGAAACTTTAAGACTACCCTCAAATAGGCTATTACTGTTTGGCCAATTTGATTCTGTAAAAAAAAAGTTTCAGATGCCATACGTTTTCCTCTATCTTGTAATAAAAGTGGTTGAAAATGAAGTTATAGCCTACTGACGGAGAAGATTACTGTAAACATTGCTAGGCTATTTAAAATCTTGACAAAGGATGATTTCCCTTAAATAATCACGCATTCATATATATAACTACATAAGTCCTTAATCATCTTCAATGGTCTAAACAGTTCAAGGTACGATTTAATACGAACATTTATAAATGACATGCAGTCATTGTGACTTTTACGTGCGGGTGCTAGCTGGTGTTTCGAATGTGTAACTGCATCTCGAGTGTTTTTATCCTCCTTGACTTTTTACAGTCATTGGTTGGTATCCACGGTTACGTGAGCTCTAAATCAATGTAGTTTGTCATACGTAAAGTGAAGTTTCTCTACGTTTTAACATTTATTTTGAGACCCAATGTTTTTAAATATCAAAGCTCTGTTGCAGTTCTAACCATAGATATATATATAAAGCCTTTATATATATCCATGGTTCTAACAACAACTATGAAAGTAAGTGTTAGCATATGCGTTGCTTTTGACGTTGTATCCAGGACTTGCGACTGTACTAGTAGGCTAGCTAGGCTACCAGTGGCTTTACTTACGTTTTTAATAGAAAATGAGACACATGCATTAGAGCATATTCATATTATTGGATTCAAAACGTTGCAATTCCAAGTCCTTTTATTGCTAATTTACACATTTAGCTAATGCTTATTGTGTAGTAATTAAAGGCAGGGTAGGCTGTTGTTGAAAATAACTTGTTGTCATATTTGCCGTAAGTAACTTAATGTCTTGATAGCAACCAATATCCAAAGGTTTGACAGTAATATGAAATCATTCTGTGGGCGTCGCAATACATGAAAAAAACACGACCAATCTTTAAGGGGTACACACAATAGTGATTGGACGGGCTACCTGTCTGTCTACCTACCTGTGCGCACTCTGCCCCTCCACTCAATGCTCTTTACTGTAGTTTTGTGGGTAGGGCTTTGAAGGGAGGAGGTGGAAAGAAACTAAAATAGCTAGCTTCGCAAAACTTGCCTACCCTTCTTTTAATCATATTAATTGGGTATTATTATTTTGAAGAAAACCACATTTTTATAAGGAGTTGTATGGCAGAGATTATGTTTTTCTCACAGTATTGTGTGTTTCTCCAGTACAAATAACATTACACATGCAAAGTGGACATTATGACAAAGGAGTAATTGTATATGTGAAAGCTGAGTTCTCATTAACTTGGAACTGTTTCTTCCAGATCTCCTACTGGCCAATCATACTTGATCATGGGCAGAGACTAGACAGAGGAGACACCTCAAGGCTCCAGAGAGACTACAGAGACTCAACCAGAGAGATTACAGAGACTCAACCAGAGAGACTACAGAGACTCAACCAGAAAGACTACAGACTCAACCAGAGAGAGACTACAGAGAGAGACTCAACCAGAGAGAAACAAGCTTCCAGAGACTAGATACAGGATCCAGAGAGACCAGACAGAACAAAGAGAGAGCTGAGTTATGGAGACACATCACTGTGATACATGTGGGAAGAGCCTTTCCTCATCCAGTAACCTCAAGAAGCACATGAAGATCCACACTGGAGAGAAGCCCTACAGCTGTGACCTCTGTGGTAAAACCTTTAGAAAGAATGGGGACTTAACAGTTCACAACAGAATCCACACTGGAGAGAAGCCCTACAGCTGTGACCTCTGTGGTAAAACCTTTAGCCATGCTGGCAGTTTCACAATTCACAGCAGAATGCACTCCGGAGAGAAGCCCTACAGCTGTGACCTCTGTGGTAAAACCTTTAGCCAGGCTAGCAGTTTGACAGCTCACCGCAGGACCCACACTGGAGAGAAGCCCTACAGCTGTGACCTCTGTGGTAAAACCTTTAACCGGGCTTCCAATTTGACAGCTCACTGCAGGACCCACACTGGAGAGAAGCCCTACAGCTGTGACCTCTGTGGTAAAACCTTTAGCAGTGCTAAGAATCTGACAGTTCACCACAGAATCCACACTGGAGAGAAGCCCTACAGCTGTGACCTCTGTGGTAAAACCTTTAGACAGGCTGGGGAATTGACAGTTCACCACAGAATCCACACTGGAGAGAAGCCCTACAGCTGTGACCTCTGTGGTAAAACCTTTAGACGGGCTGGCCATTTCACAGCTCACTGCAGAATCCACACTGGAGAGAAGCACTACAGCTGTGACCTCTGTGGTAAAACCTTTAGACAGGCTGGGGAATTGACAGCTCACCACAGGATCCACACTGGAGAGAAGCCCTACAGCTGTGACTTCTGTGGTAAAACCTTTAGACAGGCTGGGGAATTGACAGTTCACCACAGAATCCACACTGGAGAGAAGCCCTACAGCTGTGACCTCTGTGGTAAAACCTTTAGCCAGGCTGGCCATTTCACAGCTCACTGCAGGATCCATACTGGAGAGAAGCCCTACAGCTGTGATCTCTGTGATAAAACCTTTAGCCGTGGTGACAGTTTGACAATTCATAGCAGGATCCACACTGGAGAGAAGCCCTACAGCTGTGACCTCTGTGGTAAAACCTTTAGCCAGGCTGGCCATTTCACAGCTCACTGCAGGATCCATACTGGAGAGAAGCCCTACAGCTGTGACCTCTGTGGTAAAACCTTTAGACAGGCTGGGGAATTGACAGTTCACCACAGAATCCACACTGGAGAGAAGCCCTACAGCTGTGACTTCTGTGGTAAAACCTTTAGACAGGCTGGGGAATTGACAGTTCACCACAGAATCCACACTGGAGAGAAGCCCTACAGCTGTGACTTCTGTGGTAAAACCTTTAGACAGGCTGGGGAATTGACAGTTCACCACAGAATCCACACTGGAGAGAAGCCCTACAGCTGTGACCTCTGTGGTAAAACCTTTAGCCAGGCTGGCCATTTCACAGCTCACTGCAGGATCCATACTGGAGAGAAACCCTACAGCTGTGATCTCTGTGATAAAACCTTTAGCCGTGGTGACAGTTTGACAATTCATAGCAGGATCCACACTGGAGAGAAGCCCTACAGCTGTGACCTCTGTGGTAAAACCTTTAGCCAGGCTGGCCATTTCACAGCTCACTGCAGGATCCATACTGGAGAGAAGCCCTACAGCTGTGACCTCTGTGGTAAAACCTTTAGCCAGGCTGGCCATTTCACAGTTCACAACAGAATCCACACTGGAGAGAAGCCCTACAGCTGTGACCTCTGTGTTAAAACCTTTAGCAGTGCTACGAATCTGACAGTTCACCACAGAATCCACACTGGAGAAAAGCCCTACAGCTGTGACCTCTGTGGTAAAACCTTTAGACGGGCTGGCCATTTCACAGCTCACTGCAGGATCCACACTGGAGAGAAGCCCTACAGCTGTGACCTCTGTGGTAAAACTTTTAGACATGACAACAGTTTCAAAATTCACTGCAGAATCCACACTGGAGAGAAGCACTACAGCTGTGACCTCTGTGGTAAAACCTTTAGCAGTGCTAAGAGTCTTACAGTTCACCACAGAATCCACACTGGAGAGGAGATCTAAGCAGTACACGCTGAATATTGATGTCAAACAAATGACCTACTGAAGAGTTTCTTGCACATCTATGATAGAGGGGTTGAAGTTGTCCCAGCAGTCACCACCTGAGAGAACTTCTGTATGACCCACAGCTGGAAGAACTACCGGCCTACACCTACTGGGACCGCACATGCAGTAACACCAGATCTACAGTCCAACATGACAGCACATGCAGTAACACCAGATCTACAGTCCAACATGACAGCACATGCAGTAACACCAGATCTACAGTCCAACATGACAGCACATGCAGTAACACCAGATCTACAGTCCAACATGACAGCACATGCAGTAACACCAGATCTACAGTCCAACATACAGGGAAGATACTCTACCCCAGATGTGTCAAACTCGGGTCCTCGAGGGCCGCTGTCCTGCACGTTTTAGATGTTTCCCTGCTCCAACACACCTGATTCAAATGAATGGTCGTTAACAGGCTTCTGCATAACTAGATAACGACCCATTCATTTGAATCAGGTGTGTTGGAGCAGGGAAACATCAAAAACGTGCAGGACAGTGGGCCCTGAGGACCAGGGTTGAAGACCTCTGTTTTAGATGTTTCCCTGCTCCAACACACCTGATTCAATTAAAAGGGTTGTTATAACGACCATTCATTCGAATCAGGTGTGTTGGAGCAGGGAAACATCTAAAACATGCAGGACAGCGGCCCTCGAGGACCCGAGTTTGACACCCCTGCTCTACCCCAATGGAGGGTGAGCTGTGTCAGACTGGGGAGAATCTTGGTAAACACTGGCTGACTCCTTTCAGTCTTGAAGCACACATTTGTAATTTCATAAGAAACTCATCAATGTTCTCAATATTAATTTCAGGTTGACCTCTTTATCTCTGCAGCCCTTTAGAGTGTCTGTGTGTGTTTGGCCCTTTTGTTGAGTAAGATTGTTTGGTTTGTTGTTGTTTTAATTAGAAGAGCTGTTGAGGCTCATGCAGGTTGTTCTTGAAACTGTATCTGTACTTTAAGGAATACAATACTTAGTAGTTCTGATGAACACCTATAATTGTGTCAATACTGAAGGATTGTTAAGGATTTTAGCATTAGCACCCTATACTTTGGAAAGTACATTACATTTGAGTACATTATATTTAATTCACTGTACGTCACACTAAATACACCAGATAGTTACCACAACAGAAGATCAAGAACCAGAACAAACAAGACAGGCATTATTTTGACCGTATTATTTAAAATGTTGTTTACTTTATTATAGTGTTTATAGTTTCATGATCATGTTTTTATTGATTATCTAATTAAAGTCTTAATTTTTACACCATACTTTCAGTCGATTTCCTCTATAGATACAATGTTGTACAATGTAATATTTTCTGTTAAGTTTGGCAACTGTTGAGATACAAGGTTTGAGATAAACAACTCATTAATGATTCTCTCTTTTAGAGTTCTCTCTTTTTAGAGAATCATTGAGTTGAGTGTCCCAACCATAGACTTCATCTCTATATTATGTAGGCCTATATGGTCCCAACTATGAATGGTTTGATGAGGCAAGACTTACCCGCCAAAACGTACCCATCAAGTTCCGTTATGCTGGTGTCCTGAGTGCTCCAGCCAAGGACACTGGACATCATGTAACAAGCCATAGATAGGTTCTGCCGCCTCCTTATAAAATGAATAAATATTTCGGTTGGTAATTTTCATCTGCGATGACATTGCGGGGTTCATTTATGTAAAAATACATTGAATGATGGAGAATAAAATATTGTGGTCAGAAAATAAAGTTATTTTACCTGTGGCGATTGTTTGTCGCATGAATTCTGTAATCTCTGCCCTTGCCTGAGACAGCAAACAATAGCCTACAGGTGTTGTACCGAAATCGGGTACCTATCGAAAACATTAGCAAAACGGTGTGGCAAGCAACAAAAACAATTGACAATTTGTTTAGCACATTTGTTCGTACTGAAATGACAAAACTCTTAGCAGATACTCAACACAAGTCTGTGGACTAAACTTTGGATACCTTTTTACTTGCTTTCACACAGAAGGCATTGAATGACTGCAATTTCTTTGTTAGAATCACTATAGAGACAGCGAAGTCCTGCCATGAGCGATCGAGGATCTGCATTGTTTCTGACCCGTTAACCTCCGAAGTCAGAATTACATAACGGTCTGGCGGCTGGCGCACACTTGCAAGGATCACAATGTAGACTTACACTATTAATTGTTGTGTGAGTGTTGCCTATGAATATATAATTGACAGCACTGAAGAGATTCTGAATGAGTTGACAGTGAGTAGCCTACATGAGCATCTGTTGCACATCTCTACATGCCACTGCTGCCATCTAGTGGTAGACGGTGGTAATGCATACATGCCGACTGGGTAGTGCAGTGATACACGTCCCGTCGCAGAACCATAAAATGTTCTAGAAGAGGGGTCTTGTGTTGGCCAGGGGCATACTGAATTTCCCTCACGGGATCAATAAAGTATTTATCTATCTATTTATCTATGTATACCAGAACATGACATTGAGACATGTCATCATTCTTAATGTTGAATTAACATTCACAGAGAAGCCGTACTCACCTTGTGAAGGGTATGACTTTACCTTCGTTCATCCAACTTCATAGACAGAAGCCAGTGACACTGCTGTCATGGTTTTTGTTTTTTTATTGAGTAAAAATCTGACATGAACACGTGCAGACTAAAAACCAGTGTAACAAATTCACCACGATCCTAAAAGGTTTGGAAATCAAGAGTCTGCATACAGCTGTAAAAAAATATGGCCTCTCTCTCATTCTGGAGGCCCCCGCTTAATCTTTGCGTCTGTACAGAAAACGGCTTTAGAAGAACGCACGCTTGTCCAAATCATAGATCTAACAAACACAAACCTTGTAAGTTGTCTGTTATTGTCTATTTTGTGCAAAAAGTTGTGATGTCGTTCCTGAATGATCCTTTTATTGTTGTACATACATACTCATTCCTTCTTCCACTGAGTAGGGCTTTTATAAATCAAAGCGTTCACAATACGTCAGCAGTTTAAACCATCTTTACACTGTAAATGTCATTTCCATTGTCCATAACTTTACATTGAAACTAAAAAAGGTTTTGGGGGAAAAAAAGGGGTTGGGGGGGGGTGTTTGCAGAGGACGAAGAGACAGAAATCAAAGCTGGATGAAGGAGGCTGCTGCAGGGCAGGACGGGAGCCCTCCAGGAGGCCGCAGAGCTCAGCTCCTCTGGGCCACGTGGACCCCCTGGGCTGAGAAGCCCCAGGAGGAGTCAGGGCCTGGCCTCCTCTCCCAGCCCCCAGCCTCCTCTCCCAGCCCCCGGCCTCCTCTCCCAGCCTCCAGGAGGAGTCAGACCCCGGCCTCCTCTCCCAGCCCCCGGCCTCCTCTCCCAGCCCCCGGCCTCCTCTCCCAGCCCGTGTCAGCGCCGGTGCCGTCCGTGCCCTGAGTGGCCGCTGCTGCCGTGATGCTTGCTCTTGTGAGCGCGCTCCCTCTCTCTCTCCCGCTCGTACGACCGGGACCTCTCCCTCCGCTCGCCCCCGGCGCCGCGGTGGTGGTGGTGGCCTCCCCCCCTCTCGTGCTTGTGTTTCTTGGAGGAGGAGAGGTCCGACGAGCTGCGCTCCCTCTCGCGCTCCCTCTCCCTCTCTCCCTTGAAGGGCGAGCGAGACCGCGAGCGAGACCGCGATCGCTTCCTCTTGTGGGCCCCGCCCCCTCCGCTGTTGCTTCGGCGACCCGGCGGCTTGGGTTCGCTGTTTCCGTGGTGACTGGGCTTCGGCTTGAGGTGGGGTAGCAGCGGCGAGGGCGGGTGTCGCCGTGGCGACGGGCTGCGGCTGTGGGAACGAGAGCGGGAACGGGAGCTGTAGGTGCCTGAGCGACTGCGTCTGCTGTTGTAACTACGGGGGAGGAGGGGGGAGAGAAGGGGAGACAGGAGAGAGGCGGGGGTTAGACAGGCCTACACCCAACTACATCAACTCTCAATAACAACAGGTTAAAGATAGAGCCCGACCGAAAGGATTTTTAAGGCCGATACCGATACAAATATTTGGTGATTTAAAAATCCGATATTTTTTATATCGGCCGATATCGGAATATCTAAAAATGTCAGAAACCCGCCGATATATCGGTCGGGCTCTAGTTAAAGATGCAGGGAAGGTGTCTTACTGTCTGCGTGGGGAGCGGGAACGCGAGTGAGAGCGTGTTCTGGACCGGGAGCCACTCCCACTCCTGCTGTTCCTTCCAATCCTGGCCTCCTTCCTCATCCTGAGAGACGGGGGCAGAGAGGAGATGTTACACTCACAGGAGATGAGCTCCACAAGGCTCTGGGCCTAGAGGGTGTGTGCAGTAGTGTGTGTGTGTGTGTGTGCAGTAGTGTGTGTGTGTGTGTGTGTGTGTGTGTGTGTGTGTGTGTGTGTGTGTGTGCAGTAGTGTGTGTGTGCAGTAGTGTGTGTGTGTGTGCAGTAGTGTGTGTGTGCAGTAGTGTGTGTGTGTGTGTGTGTGTCTCACCCGTTGTGTGGGCTCTTGGAGCCTTGCGCTCGGTTGTCCGGCTCCTTCTTAACAGGTTTCAGGTTCTGGGGGTTTGGGGACTTCTCCTCTGACTTCACAACATTAGGAGAACCTGGGAGAACACACACACACACACGTCATCCTCTGGTACTGGACCAAGCTACAGTCCAATCGACTGAACAAGGAAGGCAATGGTTATAACAGGAAGTAGGAGGGTACTGATGCATACATGTGGTCAATGTCACTTTGGAATATCACTCTACTGCCATTCGTGGTCAGGTCTCCTTGAGAGAGGGATTGTCTCGACAGGTTTTCCTGGTTAAATAAAGGTTGAATGAAGAATAAAAGGTTGTAATAAAAGGTTTGCCCTCACAAGGTTTGGAGCCGGGAGAGAAACCCCCGAGGGCGCACAGCGCGGGGGTCCCGTCAGGATTCAGCCCCTTGGCCTTCAGCTTAGCCTCCTGCAGGAACATCTTCCTCCTCTCCACCTCCTTCTCCAGATGATCGTAGTTAGGCTGAGGAGACAGGGAAGATGCTCTTGCAATCATGGACCCCAAAAAGATAGTCTGGTGGAAGATGTATGTGGCTTAGTGTGGACAGTGTGTGTTTTACCTTCTTCCTGGTGTAGAGTTTGAGAGTGGTTAGGCAGATCTCTTTGATTTCCTCGTCAGTGGCTCCGAACAACAGATACCAGTGAGGTCTGGAGGGCAGGGGCATCTAGAGAGAAGGATCGCAAGACAGAATACTAGTTTGATCTCCAGTTGTATCTACAAACATTGATAGAGGTGAAGGGGTGAGAGGTGGGGTGGAAGAGAGAAGGGGAGAGGGGTGAGAGGTGGGGTGGAAGGGAGAAGGGTGAGGTGGGGTGGAAGAGAGAAGGGGAGAGGGGTGAGATGGAAGAGAGAAGGGGAGAGTTACACCACCCACCTGCAGGGCTCTGGCAGCGAGGAAGATGCAGGCACAGGCGATGGTCTCAGCTTGGAACCTCACAAACACGTTGGTCCTCAGGCTGTCGTTCATGTAGTTCCTACGACACACAGGAGACACATACAGAAAACATGGCACCTTCGCCCCCACACTTATCCCTCTGTCCACCAACCCCCACAACATCACATCCCAGCCCTGATCCACAGCTGTGGTCGCCAAGCCCGCCAAGGACCAAAGGGGAGAGAGCCCTAGGCTTGAGGCAGGCTTTTCTGACCAGGCCTTGACTGACCAGGCCTTGACCAACCTGGCCTTACGCCCACCCTATACAGCCTGGCTCTCAGGCTGGGTGTGTGGGAGGAGGGATGGTGGAGCTGGGCCGGAGCAAAAGCCTGCCGCAAGCCACAGCTGTGTCCGAGGACGGGCTGACGAGCGCAAGCTTGAGGGGAGCAACACTGCAGTAGAACCAGAACACAGAAACAGAAACGGAGACTCTAGGTTAACTTTGTCCTTCTCTCTCTCTCTCTCTCTCTCTCTGGTGCCTCCATGTAGGGTGGGGGGGGGTCGTCCATGAACAACAGATGAGAAGCACTTCCAGTGGACTGGGCCCTGTGTCGGGGCTGGGGGGCTGGACCACAGAGACATCTTACCATACCGTGGATTACATCCAGGCCTGCTCCACCCATCATTTACACACCGAACATGATAAGATTATGTCACATGCCTACAACTGCACATGCAGACATACTGGGGAAGGAGGAGGGGGGGGGGCGGGAGGTGGTTAAGTGGGTAGGGGGGGAGATTAAATGCCGTGACTGGATGGTTGGACAGCTGTCATTCCATGTCTGGGGCAGAGGGGACGTGCAGGAGTGGACAGTTCAGACTGGTGCTATGGAATGAAATACTAAAAACTACTGAGAGTAAAAGCTTCACTCAGTGGGTAGCAGCCAGCACTATCACTATGACGACTAGATGAGAGATGGACGCGAGGCTGTGAGTGTCGACTGCCACAGCGATCGTTGTAAGCATCTATGCCCCGGCAGGAACATACATGTCGCAGAAGGACACAGGCAGATGAAGTGGTGACAGCTTCCTGTGCCCCCTCCCCTCCCCCCCCCACACCCATTTCCTCCCCAAAAACGCCAACTTATCCAGAGTGGAACATAACAAGGCAGACAAACAGATAACCCTAAACACTGACTCCTCTCGTGACTGTTTCACGTCCGCTCCCTGCGTGTTGGGAGACCCCCAAGTGTGTGTGCCCCGATAATCTCTGAAAAACTTCTGGAGCCTTCCGGCTCTACTGAAGCGTCTGGGGAAGCACGCCCAGGGGGGGCAGCACACCGAGGGGTCTCCCCCAGGCTGGGCTGGGAGCGCCTGGGCCCTGGGGCTCTGAGCTGGCTCTACAGAGACAGGACAGTGGATACAGATAGGCTGCAGGGTGACTGGAGAGACAGGTCCTGAGCAGGATGATCCTGGAACGCTCGTCTGGAGACCACGGCAGAAGGGACAGGATACAGGTCAACAGGTCACTTACAACTACTGCATTACACATACCCAGAAAAACGGTTACATCTAAAAATACATATGTATGTATGTACTTCACTTCAAACTTCAGGTAAACTTAACTAAAAAATAAATTAAAAAAACGAAGTAGAATGCAGTTGTATTCAAATCTAAACTACCAGAAAAAAAGTATTTAAACTGGTAACCTTGGAAGCAAACCAACAAAAACAAAAAATACAAATCCTTTTGACACCCCCAAGAGAAAACATGATGATGTTGGCAGTTGGAAAGGCCCGCCCCCTTCAGTGATCTCGCCACAGAGCTCTCACTGGGATTGGCTGTCTGGAGAAGGGCAGCCAACCAATGGGGGGGAGCTTCCTGAGGTCATGTGGTTGGAGGAGGCAGAGTTCAGAGGTTCTTTATGAGACTTACCAGCATGGACTACCCTTTAATCAAAGAGTAGAGAGAAAGGACAAAGTTAAACTGAGTTCCCCCAGGCACCAGAAGAACCAAAGACCTTTATTTTGAAAAGTCATGTTAGGACTGAGGCGCAAAAACAAGTTGGAAGAAACAAACTGATCCATCAGAGAGTTAGGTGAAGGATTACAAAGGGTGGGGTGGGGTGGGGGGTATTGGGGACATGAGGTGGGGTGATGGGGGTTGGTGCTGCACTAGTAGGAACTTACCAGGCGGTCTGGACCAACGTTTGGTTCTTCTCGCAGTCCAGGACTTGCAGGTACATGACGATGATCTGTAACGACACAGTGACACGTTATGCAACACCTGTCAGACACGCCGAGCGGAGAGGACACACTGATACAGAGTGAGCCTGGTGGAAGATGAGAACGTTCTAGAACGCGAGCAGCACGGCTGCTTCCTGTTTGTGTTGCTAAGCGACAGTTTCACACTTGCTGTTGGTAATGGTAAACATGGACGTCCTGGTGACTAACGAATCTGAATGGAGTGTGTTTAGAACAGCGCTGTGCACTGATGAGATGGTGTATGGGTGCAGTGGGGGAGCGAGGTGAGGGTGGAGGAGGAGCGAGGGTGGAGGAGCGAGGTGAGGGGGGTGGAGGAGCGAGGTGAGGGCGGAGGAGGAGCGAGGTGAGGGTGGAGGAGGAGCATGGTGAGGGTGGAGGAGGAGCGAGGGTGGAGGAGCGAGGTGAGGGGGGTGGAGGGAGGAGCGAGGTGAGGGTGGAGGAGGAGCGAGGTGAGGGTGGAGGAGGAGCGAGGTGAGGGTGGATGAGGAGCGAGGTGAGGGCGGAGGAGGAGCGAGGTGAGGGTGCAGTGGGGGAGCGAGGTGAAGGTGGAGTGGGGGAGCGAGGTGAGGGTGGAGGAGGAGCGAGGTGAGGGTGCAGGAGGAGCGAGGTGAGGGTGGAGGAGGAGCGAGGTGAGGGCGGAGGAGGAGCGAGGTGAGGGTGGAGGAGGAGCGAGGTGAGGGCGGAGGAGGAGCGAGGTGAGGGCGGAGGAGGAGCGAGGTGAGGGTGCAGTGGGGGAGCGAGGTGAAGGTGGAGTGGGGGAGCGAGGTGAGGGTGGAGGAGGAGCGAGGTGAGGGTGGAGGAGGAGCGAGGTGAGGGCGGAGGAGGAGCGAGGTGAGGGCGGAGGAGGAGCGAGGTGAGGGAGGAGGAGGAGCGAGGTGAGGGTGGAGGAGGAGCGAGGTGAGGGCGGAGGAGGAGCGAGGTGAGGGCGGAGGAGGAGCGAGGTGAGGGCGGAGGAGGAGCGAGGTGAGGGCGGAGGAGGAGCGAGGTGAGGGTGGAGGAGGAGCGAGGTGAGGGTGGAGGAGGAGCGAGGTGAGGGCGGAGGAGGAGCGAGGTGAGGGTGGAGGAGGAGCGAGGTGAGGGTGGAGGAGGAGCGAGGTGAGGGTGGAGGAGGAGCGAGGTGAGGGCGGAGGAGGAGCGAGGTGAGGGCGGAGGAGGAGCGAGGTGAGGGTGGAGGAGGAGCGAGGTGAGGGTGGAGGAGGAGCAAGGCGAGGAGGAGCGAGGTGAGGGTGGAGGAGGAGTGAGGTGAGGGTGGAGGAGAAGCGAGGTGAGGGCGGAGGAGAAGCGAGGTGAGGGTGGAGGAGGAGCGAGGTGAGGGTGAGCAAGGCGAGGAGGAGCGAGGTGAGGGCGGAGGAGGAGTGAGGTGAGGGTGGAGGAGAAGCGAGGTGAGGGCGGAGGAGGAGCGTGGTGAGGGTGGTGAGGGCGGAGGAGGAGTGAGGTGAGGAGTGAGGTGAGGGTGGAGGAGGAGCAAGGCGAGGAGGAGCGAGGTGAGGGTGGAGGAGGAGCGTGGTGAGGGTGGTGAGGGCAGAGGAGGAGTGAGGTGAGGAGTGAGGTGAGGGTGGAGAACAGGGTGGAGGTGGAGAACAGGAGGACACTCACCTTGTGAGGATGCTTGACGTGCACACAGAAGCCCAGCTCCTTCAGGATCCGCCGTTCAGCTTTGATCACTTGGTTTTTGGTATTTATGTAGTTCTGATCAAGAATCAATGAACTTGCACTCCTAGTTTGCAAAAGAATTAAAATAACAAACAAAAAATTGTATGTTTTTCTCCCCCCACTTAAAATAACATACAAGGAAAGTGCCCTTCTGAAGACTCCTGTTCTCCTTCCAACCAACTAAAGCACCGGGTCCAGCAGGTGAGAGGTGTCTGGGGCGTTGACTTCTGATTGGTCAGTCAGAGCCTTGGGTGTCACTGGACCAGGTCAGCCTCAATCACCACGTTTCACAGTTTTCACAAGAATATCAACACACAACACACCTCGACAAAAATGAAGGCACATCTTTCAGTTGTTGCATCAAAGTCAAAACTAATATACACCTACACCCTCCTACATTGTACGAAATGTCATTTAACATTTAGTACAACAAAGGAAATCAGCTAACTGTGCACTCTGACGTGTCTAGATATGTCTAGGTAGGCAACAAGGTCAAACTGCAAGAAAAACTGCTTAAAAACAGATTCATGCACAAAAGCAGCCCTATGTTTTATGGTGTAGTGTGTCTTAACCCTCCAGAACACATTAGAATGTTCTAGAACACTTTAGAATGTTCTAGAACACCGACAGTACAGCTGCTTCCTGTCTGAGTCACACCAGCCAGAACCTTGCTGTTGGTAGTGTTTCCCTCTCCTCCAAGGGCATTTGATCTCATGTTGTGTTTCAAATAGCGCTGTGCCTTCTTGAAACTGACCAAAAGGCCATAACTAGATGTTGTGTAAACTCTTATGGCGAATAAAGTTTCATTATTTTGTTGGACAGGGTGCTAATGCATCTTAAGCCACGTCACTAAAACTTAAATAGACTAATAGCTAGTGAACACCATACATTTCTGATGTTTATTAAGTTCCAAACACTACTTAAACAAACTCTTAAGAGCAACTAAAGATGCCAAATAATGAATAACTTAACTATATATCCATATAATATATATATTTTCTAAGCAGATCGAAAATTAAATAGACTTACTAAACAGACTAACTAATGAACATGCCATTTTCTCTAAAAATGATCATTGTATGACTAAAAACAAGACCATATTCAGATCAAACAAGACCAAGATGTTGTCTAATGTACGCTTGTAAGTCATTAATGACCGTTTCAATACAACACACTTCTAAACTCTGATGGCGCCAAGATATTTACTGGCAATTCCCTTGCTATTTTAAGTAATCCAAACGTAACCATGTTCCACTGACGGCCTTAAACTTTAAGCAATATATCAAGTGTTCTGCTAACAATTCCAATAATCTTAAACACAGAAACCTACAGACATGTCACCACCAAGTGCAGACGACGAGGAGTGCTGATATTTCTGTGAAAGCCATGAATGAAATTCGGTGAATGAGGAGGTCCTGAATATTGATTAGTGCATATAGTAGTCAAGACTACATTACCCAGGGTGCACCCAAGGCTTATACTGAGACTCAGGAGCCCCCAGGGATCCCTGAGGGGCGGGGCCTAGGACCTGCGGCCAACCTGTCATCCCCGATCCCAGGGTGCCCCGCGGTGACTCAAGACCACGGGCGACTCCAACAGGAGGGAGGGGGGTGGGGGGGGGATCGACACCTCATGGTTGTCATGCCGACTGCTTCATCTCTACGTACCATTCCACATCACCCAGGGGTTTGGTAAATGTAGCTGGTCGCTGTTAGTTGGTTGCAAGGGAAAAGAGAACCCAAGTTAATACCACAGTTTCCCAGTTGAAAGTGAACAGATCTCTTCTAGGTCTAAGGCTCTGGTCTGTAGACCACAGGCACACAAGCATGTCACTGCTGTGCCTGGACTTGGTGTTGTATTTGTTAAATTTAGGCCAAAAATGTTTAGGTTGTTAATGTTTCGACTTCACTCATATCTACTTGATTATGTAGATAGCAGTGAATACATGGCAACTACCATTGATCAGTGTAGAGGAAACTGAAAAGTTATGAAATGGTTTAGAGTACATGGTTCAACAGAAGGGCACTTTCACATCAAGAGCATAATATCAACATCAAACAGGTCAATTACTAAACAAGGAAATCTAACCAATTTCACTAACGTGACACTAGATAGAATAGATTTAACAACATGAAGATTGTCCAACGGAGACTTGAATCATTAAAATACAAAAGATCACATTATTTTGTGATAATTTTCAATGTTGACATTTACCTTTTGCCTCGGATTTGACGCAGGTGGTGAAAAACATTGATCACGTCTCTGATTCGTCTTGGTGCTTCTTCGATCTTCGAGGCCAAATTGACACAGGCCATGGCAACAATCTGGAAAAACACAATAAACGGATGTGTAAATATTTAAAGCAGTTGTGACTGTGATACAACACAAACAAACATGCGGTACACGTTTTGTCCGTTAACTTCTATACATACTAAGTGTGTTTATGTGACATGCAATACATACGGAGTACGTCATTGTACCTAGTTAGTTACAGTAAATCTCAACATGGCGGCCGCAGTAAACGTTTTTGTTACGACAAGCTCAGTATGAATCAGCTGGATAGCACTAGCTAGTTGAAAGTACAAGGGACAGTTGCATTTAGACTACATACCTCGAAGCTGTGTTTTACGAACGACTTGGAGTAGAAAAACCGATGAAACAGAACTTGCCCGGTAGCCATAGCCACCTGTAAGTAAAAAGATAAATACACAAATGAACCTTACACTTAACGTAGTCTCGCAAGCATTACACAATAGACATCCGCCATTTTGTTTAGCTACAAGCTAGCAACAAGGATATCAGCGGTAGAGCTAAAAAATAAAATGGGTTTCAGACCCATGAAATTGAATGGTAGAATAATATTAGAACACTGTCATCCACTGGTCAAGTTAGCTAGCAAAACAATGCACCTTTGAGAAATATTTAGGTTCGTATGCGAACAAACACGCCAGCTAGCTACCCATAACCGTCAATTCGCTTCTCGTTAGCACTAGTCTAGCTACATGAGGCCTAGCGATTAGGCCTTGTTCTGCGTACATTCAGCCTGACTTCTAGCTAGCTAATAATAACGTTAGCTAATTATACAGCACATGTATCTCAGGGCCTTGGCTCAGCGTCTAACATTATATAGAGCAAATATTTGACATTTATGTTAATTCTACGTGTTTACCTGGGGCAGACGGAGAAGAATACCAGCCGACTGAATCAGCTCGCATCCCAGGATTCGAAGGTCGGTTTCGATATGCAGGTCGAGTCCATCGGACATAGACGGGGTCGGCGAAAGCCTTTCCTCTGGTATAAGTGAATTGTCGATAGTAAGGTAAACTTCCGAATACACCCTGTCGCCAATAAGAATTCCATCGTTAGTCGTAGAAGTGTTGGAAACAGCGGAGAGAGGACCTGCGGCCATGTTCGCCCTGAATGCACACAAACACGACAACGCGGCCGGGAAAACCTTAACGAACGGTGAAGCACAGAGGGAGATTGACGTCAGCACACTGACGAATAACTACTGGTGTACATTCGCAGCTCCTCAGATTGACTGCGTATGAAGAAATAGCTCTACAGCTGGCGTTTGAATAAAACATTTCAACAATTATAACGTGCATATAATTCATAATGCCTGAATGTAGTCCTAGAAAATAAATGAAAAGTACCAAAAGTCTATTGAAAATATCATTTTGTCATATATGTGATTGGTCTTGTCTAAATATTTCAATTGATGTACCAGTATGTTCCCACGTAAGTTTTTTTCACTAAGTTTCAACAAAAACAACACGCAGGCTTTGGTCCCGAGGTGTGGCAGAACGGGAAGTTCCAACAACGCTGTTTACGGGAAACCTGAGATTTTTCTCTGGACCTAAATCAATCCGCTGGTGACAAACCAGTGACTAATATAGGTCTCGTCGTCAACAATAAAAATACAAGGCGAACTGTCAAAGGTGGTACACTGTACCAGGTAGGCTACAGATAAGTGATAGCGCATTTCTTAAGCCCGTATATACAGTCCTTTCATATCCAAAATAACCAACTTAAATAACATTCTTTTAAATGCACTTTAAAATGTATATGGGTAGATCCGTATGGTACTGGCTGAAGGCATAGCCTATTGGCTTAACCCTCAGGCATAACTTATTGTT